>VXBI01009652.1:213533-265799 GCA_013397375.1 Toxostoma redivivum
TTTTTTTGCTGTAACACAATTGCTATAACCCAAGATGACTGTCTTCATTTTCCCCTCTCAAAAACAGCACACCTTAGATTCAAGCAATTTTATCACAGTGCTCAGGTGCTTCCTGGCAGAGAACTACTTTGTTTGCTCATATTCCACTCCAAAACAGCAAAGGTGATTTTTCTCCAGCACTGAACTTTGCACATGTCCTTTCTGAGCAGCACCCTGGCTCTCTTACAGACCATTCTATCTTTCTCTCCTCCCAGTCTGTGGAGACTCTTCAGCAGCCTGATACATGTGCTGTGCAACTTCTCATTCCCCTCCAGCATGAAGACCAATGTTTTTCCATTCAGGAAGGCATCCCATCAGACAAGGAGATGACCATCCCCACCCAAGGCAAGTCTGTCTGCTATCCAATGTGACCTCTTGAGAAAAAATAATTATCAGGCCCCAAGATGTGGACTTAGATTTGTTTGATGCAGTAAATTGGTCTCACTGATAATGGGAGCTGGAGATACTCAGCAAGGACTTGTCTTTACACATGACGATGTGTGGCCAGGAAGGGGCAGGGTGCACTACAAGATACCTAGTCACTTCAAGGAGGATTTGAGCTCATGTGAAAATGAAACACTGAAAAAAAGGGGAGGAAATGCATCATCTTCTGCTGGGGTGCTATTGCTTTCAAACTCTAAGGTGTAGTAACACAGCTAGACACAGGCTGCAATACTTTAGCCAGCTTTCACTAGGACTTGTCACCTAGAATTGTCAACATCCAGCACCATACCAAGCAGCAGGCTGAGAGCTGCAAAGCTGGTGTCTTTCACCCCATGTTAAGGTAACAAAGGGGGAGTCAGAAGGGGGCTTCTCAGGAAGTCTGAAAGCCCTGTCATGGGTAGGTAGACTGGAAAAATCAACCATCAGTGTAAATCAGTGAATTCACTCTTTTTGTTTTTTTAATATAATGGCTTAGCAGCAAAGTGTCAGTTCATTTGGGGAGACGCAGAGAACAAAAATTAATGAGAGTGCAGTAAGAGACCCACTGCTTCTGGCTGGGGCAACCAGCCCTTCTGAATGAGAACTCATTGAAAATGGTATAATAGAGGCCTGTAGCAAGGCTGAAACAAGGAACAACAGCTCTTTCTCAAGCCCTTTGACCATACTGGCAGAGAAACATGATTAAGATTCACATCAAGAAGCACAGTTTCCACTGCATAAAGGCAACCATGGGAAAGCTCTGAATCAGTGTTAATGGATACCTTCAAAATAATGCAAATGCTTATTTGCAACCTAGATTTAAGAATGTGTCCTCCCAGCTTACCATTTTAAGCTAAAAAAAGACAGGAATTAATTTGCTACAGTGTCTCCATCACATGTGGAACCCTCAAAAAGGCCCAAACTGCTGGTGTAGAACTGCCACGCCAGAACATTCAGAACATTCAACTCAGGGCAACAAGTTCACTTTTTTTCAGCCCAGAGGAGTAACTGAAGGTTGGAGTGTTTCTGCCAAACTCACAGGTCTGCACACTGAGATAGTAATCTCAGGAGATGGAGCTCTCAGCTTTTTTAGCACTCCTGCCTCTGTATCCAGGCCAAGTAGCCATATCCAAAATCCCAGTGAGTTTCTTGTTGTCAGCCTCAGCCAGAACTTGAAATGGAGGAGAAGAGAGGAGTTAAGCTCAGCACATCAGCCCACTGAAGAAGAATCTGCTTCTCCAACCACATTTCAAGTGTGACTACAGATGTGTACCAGCTATACCCATTCCTGGCTGACTCAGCTGCTCCCACTGCTCCTGAAAGCTGTCATGATAAAAAAGCAAAGGTACCTGGTGGCAAGCAGGGGATAGGTATGCACAGGGCTGAACCAGGCTTCCTTCATCCGTGGCATGCTCTCATATATTAACAGATCTTTCTCTGTCAAAACCACTAACACTGGCTTCCAGTGCTTCTCGTTGTCTCCTGGCACCTGGAAAAAAGCAAAGTCTCGGTAAAACAAGAGACAAAGCTACCACCATGCAAAGCCAGATGAGATAAACATGTTGAGTTCTGGGTGAGAAAATGAACACACAAGAGAGTTTTACTTCTGGGGCCTATTGACATGTCCCACCTGAATTTATAATCAGATGCAGCAGAAATGGAATAATGTGCAAAGTCATCTGCTGCTACCATTAGCACTGCCATTTCCAGCCTTCCTTTACTACTGGCTACTCCATAAATGCAGTATTGGAAAAACACTGAGGTGGAGCTGGCTGTTAGTTAGCTGTGGTATGCATGAAAGGACCTTAAATGTATATTTATAATGTGCACCATTCATGTGTAGCTGGCACATTAACCTGAGTCCTGGACACTACTGCTGCTGTTTCCATTAAAAAAAGCCACAATATCATCACTATTAAAGAAGAGTGACAGGTAGCAAAAACTAGTGGTTTGGGAGTAGATGCTTTTTTCCTCAGTAGTTCACTTTTTTTTTGCTTCTTCCTTCATACCATTCTTCCAGTTTTAGAAGAGAGAGAGTTTATGCTTTAATAAAGAGATCCAATCTAAATGTGGGGTTGATCTCAAGCATTGATTTGGTGATGGATCTGCCTTTACATTTCAAACCTTTCTGTCAAAGATGTCTAAAGACCAGAGCATCAGAGCCCTTTACTAGCTGCAGAATCCAGATGTGGAATTATATTTTATGAGTTAGATGTGTGATGTACACATGGCAGCACAATTATTGTTATGGGGACTAAGTATGGATCCTGGTTTTTACTTCTTCTACTCTGGCAGCATAGAAGTGTCTTAAAATAGCTGGGAATATGAAAGGACCTTTGTTTCAAGTAAGAATGAAGCTCTTTCACTGAGAAACGAATCATTTTCCTTTTGGTGCACATAAAGAAACACTGGTCCACAGTAACTCACAGCCATGCATTCAAACACAAACATCTTGACTGGGTACTGAAAGGAATGAAACAAATTCTGAAATTCACCAGAGAATCTGCTTGTCTTCATGACTCCTCCACTAAAACCTCTTCTGGGATAGAGAAACAGCTGTCTGTGCTGTTCTGTAGTTGATGCCAGCCTACGTGCCATGGGGATGTGTCACTGGGCTCATAGTTGGGTGGAGAAACTTATAAAAGGGATCAAAGTTTGGCCAGTTTGGGAGTGGCACAGCCAGGTATGATAATTCAGAACCACATTTGAAACACTTGTATTTTATACAAAGATAGGCTCCCACAAATTCCTAACCTTTTAAGGGCTTTCAAGACCAATGTAACACACCTTTACATCAGAACACCAATGCTCAAAAGCAGATCTTAAACTAAGATTTTTGGCTTGTGTAATTTTTAAGATGTATTTCTCCCTTGGAACTAAGCTTTTCCAATAATCATATTCCTGTTTACAGCATTACTTGCTCACAGGTTGTTCATGTCTCTTGAAGTCATAAACAGTTCATCCTTTCAATTTCTACAGAAACATTAATACTTACTTACAATTTTCATGTGGTGACAGTTTCTTGAAACACAATCATTTTTGAATAGGGCTGAATAGAGAAGCCACATAATTAACCCACCCATTACTACACTCGTGAAAGAATGCAAAATCCAGAGTTCTCACAATCCACAGACCATGAAAATATTCACATGAGCAAAAAGCATCCTCAGCTTCTTAATACCACAGTTATTAACTACAGTTAACACCCCAGTTCCTAGCGTGGTAATACTGAAATGAGTGTCACAGTTAATGTTAAGATTCAGTAAATGTTAACGTTAACGTTTAATTTTGGACCACCTCACCTGTGTTTTTTAACTAGAAAGACTTTAGTACATACTTTTGAAGATTTCCAGAAAAAAAAAAAAAAAAAAGGAAGATAAATAAGAAATCTCTGTGACCACAAGCAATCTAAAGACTATGGGAAGCTGTTGACAGCTTTTCTGCAGAACTATCTTGCCTGTGTAGCATTTTTAATCACGTTTTGCTATCAGGTGGCTGGTCAGTCAACAATGACTTCAGAAACTTGGGAAACACTGTTCCCTGTAAAGCAATTACAGGAAAGAGAATAAAACTAATTTTACCAGCTGGTCCCACAACTCTTTGCTGGACAGCTGTAAATGCTAGAATTTCCAGCATGAATCCTGAAGTTAATGACCTGCACTGTGAAGCCCACAGCTTTGACTCAGTCCTTCCCAATAGCAGGGTGACTGTGGAGAAGATGTAGCTTGGTCGTAAGATATTGAAGATTTTTCTCAAGAATAAGTAACCTTACACTACCTCTCCTTGTAGGATGTAGGGTGTGTGTACTTGTTTGTAGGGTGTGTACTGGGAAGAGTCAAGGAGGCAAATAATGTTTGCCTGGGTCCTGCTCTGAAGCTCTCCCCAGTGAGAAGGGCCATGCAATACACACACTTATAAGCACAGATTTTAAACCTTACCATAGCTGCCTCACTGATAAGGAATGCTGGTGTAAGCAACACTGCTGCTATTTCAGACCTGAAGAAGGACTTGTGTGCCTGAAAATCTGTCTGTTTTTTCCCGACTGTAACAGCTGATCTAATAAAAGATACTGCTTTTCCTTAAAAACCTTGAATTGCATCACTCTTCCCTTATTTTGTAGGGTTTGGATCAGGCTGTAACAGCTGATGCCATGCTATTCAACAGGCAGTCGGCATTTCTGGAAGGTGTCAAAGAGAACAAGCTGTCCTGTAAATGGTAATAGCAAATTTAAAAAAGGAAGAAGAGAGGCTGCAAATATACCATTAGCCTACAGGGCACATTTATCACAAATCAGCACAGGAAATTAATCCAAATCAACAAGTGTCATACCAAGTATGGGTATAATAGCAAATTACAAAACAAAAGCAAAAAACACACTGCTTATGGGCAACTAAGTGAAGGATTTGTTCAAGTTTTAAAGGCTTTTATATCTGACATACCATAAAGATAACATGAAATGCCTGTGTAAGAATATATTTAAATACCGTTTGAGATACATTTTAGAGGCATGGTTTTAGATAATGATTAGGCCCAGCTCCTTAGCCAGAATTTTGCAGAATTCTGGCACTTGCACTATAGTTTCTTCGCTCCAGTTCCCACTTGCACATGTACAATTCAAAGTGCATTGATCTGTGTTGCAGACAAATAAAATCACCATCCACTCTAACAAACTTTTCCAACTCAACCCTTTTTCAATGTCAAAATTGTTAAATCAACTCTAGATGAACTACAGAAAAGAAAAGTCAGTACTCCACAACAAAATGAATCAGCAAATATTTTGCTGGTGTTCTGGGCACTGCTTAAGTACCTCCAAACAGGTACCTGTGTTCCCTCTATGTGTCACAGGGGTCACCACTTATATTCCCAGGTGAAATTCCACTTCAAGTCAATGAAGCTGAAAATGTTTATACCAGAAGCAAACTTGATTTTTTTTTTCTGTTTCCAAGACATACTCTGTCCCTAGATCAAAGTCTTAAAGCACAAACTTGAAAATTGAGAACATTTTCTAAGAAAATAGCCCAAGTGCAGTGAAGAACTGTTTTAGCTACTCCAAACCTCTTTGCTCCTCATCTACTCATCCCAGTAAGTGGAATAGTGGAAATCACCACTTTTCCCCATATGCACTTCTTTGGTTTACCTTTCCAAATTCAGAAAATATTTCATGTGCTGCAGGGATGAAATCTAAATTTTTTGTGTATAATAACATGATGGCTGGGCTTGAAACACCACCAGAGGAGACCTGTGCTCATGACTTCCTCAGACACAGACTCCCCCTGCAGAGTCAGGTTAAGTGTTCTGTGTTTGCACAGGGACACTGCAGTCTGCTGGGGTGGCAAGTGCTCCTGTGACACACATGGTGGGAACAGACGGGAATGTGGGGGCAGACAAAACGTGTGCAAGAACAGCTGCTGGATTCCACGGCTACATGGAGACCTGGCCATCAGCCTTTGGCTGACACAACTGTGCCTCAGTGCAGTACAGGGGTGGCACATGCAGGGCTGGGACACAGAGGGACACACGTGGGACACACTGGGCTGGACATGCAGCGCTGGGACATGCAGGGCTGGACATGCAGTGCTGGGACACACAGGACTGTGACACACAGGGCTGGACACAGCAGATCCCATGGCAATGAGGACATGCCTGAGCTCCGTCTGCCTCCGGATGCCTCTGCAGTGCAAGGGGTGACACAAGCTCATCACTACCTGTATGGCTGCTCTGCTCCTGCTGCTTTCTGGCCACTGCTGACAATGTACCCTTAAGGAATAACTCCCTTAGTACACAGCAGTATTTCAAAGGAGACACCTGGTTGTGCCTGAAGTGATGAGGACCCCTGTCCCCTGCAATGGGTGTCACAGCTTCCAAACCTTTGACTGTTTTCACATATAATTAGTTGCCATAAAGACAATGGGCATCTCAATGGAGATAAATCCTTTTACAAACTGTTTGGACCTTTGCTCTTTCACCTGCCAGGTCTCCTCTTCAAAAGGTTTTTCTTTGGATTTCAGTTATTCATCTACTTCAGGCTGTCAGGAATGGATGAAAAAATACTTTTAATCTGTGAGGCTTACAGATAATTAAATTAGAGGCCTTGGTCTACTCTGAAAAGCCATTTTATATTTTTGTTACCTCAAAAGGGACATTTCAATTACATTCCCTGTTTAGTAAACAAATTATAAACTGCCAGCAGACTCCACTGCAGCAAGTATCCAAAATGTGTCTTTTCAGAGACCACTGTAAATATACCAAGTTTATGTTTACAGTAAGTGGTTTGTTTAACCCCCTTTTCCAACACCTCTAAAATCCCAGACTGACACTATCCTCTTACACTGAGCACAGGAGGAGCAACCAAGAAAGAACTTTCTTGCTATTTTACCTCTTCCTTAAAATCTCTCTGTGCTGACAAGTCAGATTTGACACAGGCTAGGATATGTTCTGCTATGTATTTCTTGCCTTTTCATTGTCTTTTGATGAAGGGTTACATCCATGTTCAGAATAAATTTGATTAATTTACAGAAACCCACTTGTCAGTTCCTGAAAATAACAGCTGGGACTGAAAAGGGTTTTTGCAAGATGAACAGCAGGGATGCAGAAATACATCCTGCAAACCCCAGCATATGCAACAACGCTGGTATTTGTGCGAGCTTATTTGATGGAAGGCAATTTGCCATGCAGGAGTGGGTGTAAGTGACAGCCGTAGGCAGGGCATATCAACACCTCCCATACCACATGCGGATGTGTTTTGCTGCTAAACTTCGTAGTTTTAAACAGGAAATAATGTGCACGTTGTTTAGGATTTTTAAAAAAGTAATGAAAAGGTGCCTGGTTTTGTTTTTCTCTTTTTTTTTACCTCAGCGATGGCTCAAAGGTGGCTTGTGCTATTATCAGATCTGGATTGAAGTCAATGCACACATGAAAATCCCCCAAGGAGCACAATATTGCTCCTGTAAGCAGTGAGCAGTGAGCGAGCAATGCACTTGGCCAAGGTAGCAGAGCTGTGCAAGCAGCCAGAGCCACATGGGCCAGGTGGGAACCACAGCAGGGACCACACTGACCCAACCCCTGCATGTCCCCAAGCAGAGCCCAGGAATACACCGACAGCCTCAGTCACAGGCACTGCTGGGCATGGACAAGACACTCATTCTCAGGACAGGTCTGTTCAATTCTGAAATCCTTCTCATTATCCTTTAAAATGACTGGACACAAGCCAATTTTTGCCCAAATGATCACAGTCAAACGCATCACACAGCAATATTTTCAAACAATATCCTTATTCTCTAGACTAATGGGATTTTCAAACAGCTCTGGCTCATATCCAAAGACCTCTAAATGCAAGAAAAGTACCTAAGTGCTGTGAACTCACCCATGCAAGAATGGCAGGTGATCTGAGTGAGACCTTTCCTACAGCCAAACAGGAATGCCTGATCCCAATTTTGCAATAGAGATTTGTTCAGAGTTCGGTGAAGTCAGCTGGTATTTTCCTAACAACTCTTTAGACCACGCCCTTGGGAAACAAGCCTGGAGGGTTCAATGTTTTCCACACTACAGAGAAGATGGAGCCAAATTCTTCTTGGAGGTGCACTGGAAGAGGATGGCATTCAATATACACAAATTGAAGCAAGGGGAATTTTGATTTGATACTCAGATAAACCTTTTCCATGTGTCACGGTGGTCAAATACTGGGACAGACTGTGAATAGCCAACCCTCAAGTTACTCACAACATGACTATGCAAGGGCCTGAGCAAGCTGTTCTAGTTGGATCTATTTAGAGTAGGGGGGTTGAAACCCTTTCAACCTATATTATTCTGTGAGTCTATGAAATACCAGAAAAAAATGAAGAAGTCCAGGTTTGGATCAGAGAGTCATCATATAGATTGCCTCTGAGTTAAAGATGGTTGTATAATTATTCTGTTCACATACAATTTTTCATGCATGTGTTCCATGAATGTTGCATCAGTATGAATGCAGTAGTAACACAAAATAGTTATCTCTGCTAAAAGGTTTGCAGGATGATTTGCCTTGAGCCTTAAATCCTCTAGAGCTGTATAAGAAGTGCATCCTTGATCCTTCTATCTTGATGAAGTCTAACACTGCATTTCCATTGCAGCAGATTAAAGATAAGAAACATACAGGGGTGAAAAACCCAGCATCACATAAACTTTATTCACTTTACCTTAAGTAAAAATATATCACACAACATGAGAAAAATTTAAAATCCTGATGTCTTGTCTTGAGAGCCACAGAAAACAATTAACTAAATACACAGAAATCCAAGTCCAGGGGACTCAAAAAGGGACAAAATGGTAATTCATCTATTTTTGAAATCTCAACCTTGACCCACGATCCTTCTGCTGTGCATGAACTTGGGATTTAAGGTCCATATTCTACAGTGAGACAGGAGATTGTAACTTCCTGATAATGTCAGGAATCTTCCCAGGGAAAACCAGAGAGGCAGTATGTACAGGAGATGGCAAATGCCCCACACCATTTGTTAAGACATTGATTGCTTTTCATCTTAGTTAAGCTGACCATTTTGATTTAAGAATTATGCAGGTGCTTCCTGGGTAAAACTAATTTTCTCCTTTAGTAGTGACTTCAGACCATGACAGCACTGTGTGAAATTATAGTAGTAGTAATTTATGATAGCAAAGCTTTGCAAATAGCAAAGGTCCACTCCTGAAATTATAGTGTTGAACCAAATTACTTCTTAGAAAAACCTGCACTTTGCTATCTTTTCTTGTTTTCATTTTTATTGCTTCTCAGAAATTGCCAGGGGAGAGCAGGGAAGGTAAGAGGACATTTCATCACTCAAGGGCAGTGGCCAACCTGTAAGTCACAAGGACAGAGACTGATGCAAGTCAGACACACAGGAAGGTCAGCACAGCTGCACTGGCCACTGACGCTCATCAGGAGACAGAGGACAGCTGAAGTTCAACTGACCTTCAATGACAACTGCACTGGGAACAAACCTGGACTGGAAGAGGTCACATTTTTAGTACTGCTTGTAAAAGAGGCACATGAAGAGAGGACTAAAGGGTGGGAAAGACCATTAACCCCAGGCTTTTCTAATCAGTTACACTGATTGAACAAATGAATAGAAAGCCTGAGGAGTGGGGCTGAGCACAAACCTGCTATTTATAAGCAAAATCTCTAAAGTGGAGGCAATCACAAGTATTTACCTCCATGACCTGTCAGCAACTGTTTGATCTGCCAGCACCAGTGTTTCACACAGCAATCTGTCTCTCTTCCAGCAGGCTCACAACCACACACTCAGGATAGAAGTGAAGATGCTATTAGCAGACACCTTTGAATCTGTTGTGTGTGCACGCATAACTTATTTGTGAGATGTCTGGGCTCTTCAGACTGCATGTGAGAGTGGCTATAAACTTGCTTTCTGAAACTTTTCTCATGAACATATCGCCAAAAAGCTGCTGGCAGCAGCTATCTGAAGTTTAATAAATATTTAAATAAAAATCACAAAATTAAAATGTGGTAGAAACTATACTTCCAAGATGCAGCTTAGTCTTGGGATAAGTGAGCAGCTGTGTTGTCTCCAAAATAATCACTGGACCCCAAAGCACTAAAAATCTAGTGCTAGGGGAAAAACCTGTATTTCCCTTTAAAATGGAGCAGTCTCCTTCCTCCAGTAAGCCAGACTTTCCCCGTGAAAAACCAAGGAGCACACCGCAGTTGTGTGTCTTCTGCTTCAGTTCACAGAGCTATTTGGCACATCAGGGTCAGCTACAGAAGGAAAGGGATTCTACTTTGTGTTGGAGACTTTACCACATCTCCTGCTCTACCGCATCTCCTGTGCAACTTCCCAAGAACAGATATTGTTACTCACTGGTGGGGAAAACAGGCATGCTCCAGGATACCAGGGACAGCCACTGATCCCTGCTATGCCCTGCAGGTTTCTGTGTGCTGGAGTTGTGCTGTGAGCAGAGTTCTGTTCAAGCCAAGGGGAAGCATTTTTGAGGGAGTACATCATCATCAGTGGGGCATAATGATAATTGTACAAGAGCAGAATCCATGTGCAGACACCATAGTTTCAACTCACTGTCCCTGAAAGGTCTATAATTTGCAACTGAATCTGACCTCTGCTGAAGGAATGGGTTACACATTAAGATAAATAATGCGTAGTAATACCTATTGCCTCAAAAGATACAAGTGTGTCATCTTTCAATCCACTAAAAGTGTGTGGATTTCTAAATATCAGCTGAAGAACACTTTTCAACAGCATCCAATCAAATGTGAATGCTGGAGGTGGACTTTTGATTTAAAAGCAGCTTGCCATTTTTAATGATGGCAGAAACATGAAAAATGCAGTTTGAAATTGTTACAGTGCCTATTTGGTGAAGGACAGGTAATCATCAATGTCTACATTAAAACTATAATGACTGAAATCTGTCCCAGGAGATGTTCCGTGCCTTTGTCTACCACATCGTCATCCCTAATATTCAGTCTCAGAAATAATGGCCCTTCATGACTGGTATCTTTTGAAAGACTGACAGATTTGACTACTTTACTCAAGGGTCATAATAAATAACAAGTGCTGGAAGAAAAAATAGTAGGGGAGCAATAAGAGAGAACAAGCTGTTTCATTCTCATTATTATGTTGTCTGAAGGACAATCCAGAGTACTGTGTCACTTCAGTCTGTGTGTCATTGATCAATATTCAGTAATACTGATAGACTGCAATGCAACTAATGACCTCAAGCAAATGAGTGAATTCACTACATGCCTGGCACAAAAATGTGTTACCTTCAAAAAACAATTAAAATCTCTATGCTATACTTCATCAACTGGAATTTTGAGCATGCTGAGAAATATTTGGAAGCCTTATTAAAAAAGAAAAAATTCAATTAGAATTCTTAATAATTTCACTTAATTTTGAAGAATGTGGAACAGCCAGAAATGTCTGAAAAATTTTGTGAAAATTAGTCACAATTTGGAATCCAAATCTACTTATTAGGATTAACCACAAAAAAATCTTACACATATTGTTTTTTTCTGATTTATTTATTTACCTAGCTGTCAACTTCAAAGCCATTTGATTATTTGGAACGTTTTTTAAAATGGTTACAACATTACAAATCATCACAATGACAGACCTCCACAAGCTATCTAAGAAACTCAAACAACACACCTGCTTTTGTTTTTCTGGGGGGGAGGAAGAGAGGGAGAGAAACTTCAACATGCACTTTTCATTTTGATTTATTATATTCAACATTTTCCGATGGACAGGATTATTTTTTTCCCCAGAAAGCCACTGGAGCTCCAAGAGACCTCTGTTCACCAAAGAGGTATTCAGCTTGCTACACCTTGGCAGACAGTATGGAGAGCTGGGAGAACATCCAGCAGAACATCCTGGTGGATCTTGGCACAAGTGGAACCCAGGGCCTCCAGCCATCACATCACATCACATCACATCACATCACATCACATCACATCACATCACATCACATCACATCACATCACATCACAATCACATATCACATATCACATCGCCACACCACATCACACCAGTCCTCTGTTCACAAACAACAGCTCCAGTCAGGTGCCTTCTTGAGCTGGCTCCTTCACCAGCTGTGTCACTCCAGGAACCTCCCAGATGAAAGATGAACACTGCTCAGGGAAGGACAGCCTTTGTTCCCAAGATTTGTCCAGCCTGTTCTTTAAAGCCTTTCCTGACAGAAATCCTCAGCTACTCTATTGTAGTCCTAGGCCAGTTTCACCTGGAACTTCATTAGGAAATCTCACTGCCCATACTGGAGCACATGCCACTGTGGTCCTAGGGTTACTGTGAGTTCAGCTATCACTACATGCTTGGAAGACTAATAGAAAACTTGATTTTGCTTTTTTAGCTAAATGTAGTTTTAAGATGGTCTTTACTGCAACCCTGCCAAAGTAGTTTCAGGAGAGCAATGGTCATAGAGGAAATGGGAGAGTGAGAAGAATGCAGGAGAGGAAGTTCAGAGCTAGAGGATAACTGCAGGCTGTCACCAGTCTGTGATTTGCTGGACAGCTGTCACCACTAACTGTATGGCACATGAAGAAACACACACGTCCCTAATGATGCAAAAATAACTGGCAAGGCAGCTTTAAACAGGAAACTACTGTTACCAACTGTAGTCAGCCAAATTTCCCTTGGAGATGTCAACTGGGGCTTGAAAATCAGTCCGAGGCTTGCCTGGTATTTAAAATACATTTTTAATTCTTGCTGATACATCAAGCCTTTTTGCTTTGCTGACATTCCATAGTTTCAAGCTCTTCTCTGTGGCTAGGAACCTACAATAAAAATGAGAGCTCAGCTTTCATAAACCCTATTTATTTCATAAGATGCAGTCAAAGAAATATCCCTGAAGTAAAAGTATTCAAGTTATGAGGTTGCCACCTATACTCGTGATGTGAGCCACCACTTTCCAAGAGGCATGACTTTCCCAGATCTGATACTGTTTATCAGGCAAGATGACAGCCCAGAGGTTTACAGGAACAACACTTATTTAATTAATTTACTATTTATGACCAAAAAAAAAAAAAGGAAAAAAAAAGTAAATATTGAAGGCCATGTGTTAATAGAAATTACGAATATTCAACAGAGCTACACAGGGAAGACAAATAAACATTGTTCTACTTGGCAGTTACCTATGTTGAGCTTTCAATTAGCCACATAGGACAAATGGCCTAGTGCCGTGCCATGTTATTTCATCTAGATTACTTTAAAATACACAATTAGGACCATCAATCTACAGACCCAACCCTACAATATCAGCAAATTATATACTGTAAGCTATGTAATTTTTAAAGCTAATGCTCTCTATCTGTTCTAATTCTCAGTGTTTCATATTTTAAAAATAATTACAGCATTTAACTACTTTCAGAAAATTCTAATGAGAACTGAACATCTTTCTAGAAGAAAAACTTGGGAGGAATAAAGTTAAATTCCAAAGTTAGTATAACCAGATTGCATGCTACAGGTTATCTACCTGTGGAGCCAGGGTAAGAAACTAAAGGTTCAGATTTAAGAAATATCCCTGGGATACATAATTTAATAAAATAAGGAACTCCCTGGTAACAGCATTAGACTTTCAGATCTCTTAACAAACATATCACCTACCCAAAGAGAAATTATTTTTGGCACAAGAGACGTACGATCTCACCAACCAACTGATTTGATCAATGGAAGTTTCTTTCCTGCTGTGGGCTAATAAATCACCCCAGCCAGCAAGTGCCAGCCATTTACAGCATGAGCTGGCTCAGGATAACTTGAACATCACAGAGCTGCTATAACTTCTGCACCTACAAGAAAGTGGAAACTCCAAGAAGACAAACGTGTGATTACCAAGTGATTATACCCAATTCCACCTTTAGTGTTAGAAATATACTTGCCCTGAAGGAAAATTTCACTAGGAAACTTTACTAATTATTTCTCTTGCTTTTATTCCTACAACAGAGATAAGTATTTGTCTATTCATTGAGATTTCTTTTGTAGTTTGTACTGGCCCAAGCATCTCATATATTGGTAGAAAAAATCTTAAATAATTTAGTTGAGTAACACCACAAAAAGAAAATTGAGACCTATGTATTTCATTACATAGTTATATGCTAATATTCACATAACCCATTTTAAAAGTAGAGCAAATGGGATTGCACTTGCTATCATATCAGCAGTTTCACACTGAAATTTCTGGATTTTTAAATACCCTGTCCTCACTGCCTTTTTATTTCCTTAGCCATATGGAAAACAGTTAGGCACAATTAACTATTTGTCAGAAAACAACCTATTAATTAACACCATTATGTGTGAATTGGCTGAAAATCATGTTCTTTGCTTGCCAAAAAGCTTCCATTTCTGCCTCATGTTTGTGCTCTGAACTAAACATAGCTACAGATACACAGCTTGACACAACTGACCAAGGTAGAAAAGAACAACTGCTGCCACGGTATTTCAGAACCAGCAGCTATTGAGATTTTCTAAAGATAGGTAGTGGGTCAAGAGAGCTCCACCTCTGCATCTCCTAAAATTCTTTACTGACAGATCCTTGATTAAAATGGGCAGAAACAGGTGAAATCCCACTTAAGACACTTAAATTTGTGACAGAGCTTGAAAGAGGAAAGATTTGAAGGAGGAGGAGGGAGAGTAAGTTACAGTGTTTTTTAGGCTTAATCTTAAAAATATAGAGTCTGACTTCAATTATATTTATGTCCTTTCAGTTCGCCTGATGTCAGTGGATTTACTCCTAAGTTATGCCAGATGGAAATCAGGCTAGTTATTACAACATTTTCATGCATATAACTAGCACCCCTTTAAATGCACCATTTATTCAAAAGTAGATCCTCAGGCATGCTCAGAAAGCCCAGCTAGCATCAGAGGCAGGGGCAGTCAGTGATGAGGAATGCTGAGGCTGAGCTGCAGAGTGATACAAGGGGAAGAGAAAGAAGAGATGTGGAGCAAACTTCATTGGCTCTTATCTGCACATGCACACAACCTTTGCTGATGCTGAATGTTGGGCACTGAGCTGGTAATATCTGGGGCTGAGACAAGGCAACATGGTGGCTGTTTGCTTCCCTAGAAAAAAAGCAGTCTGAGATCTCTGTTACCTCTGAGACTGGTATTATAATTCATTTTTTAGCAGAACAGTCTGTAAAGTTATTGTTTCCAAAACTGTGAACCACTTTGCAGGTCCACACAGGGCTACAGGTGTGTAACCATTATCAGTTAGTGGTTGCCTCCTTGTCAAGGTTTTTCAGAATTGTTCACTCACTTGAATGTGATCCTGTAACCACAACACATTCCCTCTGCTTGCACTTGCAAATATCCAAGCAGCTGTTTCAAGTTATTTGAAGAGGGTAGAGACTGAAGTTTTACTTGATCTATCCGGGCTAACGGAAACTGGTGATGTACATGACCTTTGATGAGTGCAAACTCTCAGTCCAATCTGAAGGAAAACAAGAGTGAGAAGCTAAAATTCCTCTCTTTGAAGTCTTCTTGCAGCTGTGAAGAGATAATCTTATGTGGCTATGAAAGGTTCAGAGAAGGCTGGTCTTATTCTTGCCAGTAGAGAAGATTTCAATACCTTCCAACCCACTCAACATTCTCTTACACTGGTCTGTACCCAGAGCTCTCTACAGTTCATCAATGAGTTGCTCCTTCCACTGTCACCTTCCTCCAGGCTCCCCTAGCTCAAAATCTTCCACTGCTGTCCCAGTCTTCTCTTTCCCCAGCTCTAATTGTCTTTCTGCACTCATCCATTTGGCCCGTGTCCCAGAGGAACAAAAATCACAGCAGAGACATATCAGATGTTTGTTCCCGTATTTCCTTCTTCCTCTTCTTGCCTACTCACATGGTTAGAATTTGGAGCAGGGTCTGCTCCTATTGCTACTATTTCTGCTGCAATCTCATACCATGGCATTCCAGCACTGGCTATACCCCAGGCACTTTCATACTTAATTACTAATATAACTTAATTGCTAATATTATGTTATTAACCACAACAACCACTCCCGGAATCCATGCTGCTCTTTCTCATTTCAAACTCTTGCAACAGCAAAGGAACAATCCAACAGCAAGGCAGCTCATCCTCAATAGCCAGCCTTCCCCAAACCCACAAAAACAGACAACAACATCACATAAAAGATCTTCACACTGCCCCATATAAGCTGTGCAACCCCTTTCCAGTCTGCTCCTCTTTGCAACTTCCAGCTTCTTCCATTACTTCCAGTTGCCTTTGCCTTCTTAACACATGCCTGCAGTTTTGGGCAAGTGGATTTAAACCTGTTTTGAAATTTTATGTGGGAGAATATTAATGTATTATTTAACCCTGTGATTCAAGGATGCAAAGAACATAGCAATAATAAGTGGGGTTTTTATGAGGAATGAATACATGACATGTTTAAACATTTTTAATGTATTCCCTGACCTGAAGAACCCTGAACTGAACTTACCAGGGTGAGAGAAGCCAGAGACAACATCACAAACTATTTATTTTAATAATAATGTACAAGCTTTTCATTCCACAAACAAATAGGTAAGCTTCTATTCCCGTAGCAGGCTTCTCCACAAAGTGAACCTTTAAGAGCCATTTCCATAAACATCATTGGCATTTCCAGCATGAAGTACAAAAAAGCAGCTATGGCCACATTACACATTGGCAGCTACTCTGGCCAATGCCTGCAACTATTTTCAGCACAAGATCAACAAATGAATGTTTACACAGCAGCATTTGCTCAGCAGAAATGTATAAACAAAAAAGCTCCAAGAATAACAAGATATGTTCACACAGTTTCAGGAATCTTCACTGCAGCTATCAGTCATTAGTAATTAAAATCCAGGTGTTTCCTTCCAACAGGGCTACTGGTACTGCAGGAACACCTGAAACTCAGGGAATCCAGAAATATCTGAGAAAACATTTGGCAAGTCCATCTGGCTTCAACAGCAGAGTCACTACATTGAGAGCAGAAGGTCCAAACCCCCAGACATGTCCTCCAGACACAGCCAGACATGCACTTTGGCTCCAGATCCCCTTTTCGTACCATGACTATTGAACAGGCTCACTGGACAAGCCAAAATGCCCTTCCAACAATGCCACAACAATACAGTATGGGGCAGTTTCTCATACCTGTAGAGAACTTTGCTCTTCTATAAGATCCTGTTTTGGATACTCCCCTTCTCACTCTGTCCCTTTCAGCTGTTTCCTATCTTGCATCCAAAGTCTAACATGAACACTAAAGACTGGATCTCTATGTACTTTGGGCCTTTCCATTTGATTTCACTGGATTTTCTATTTGAAGTAGTAATGGTCTTCCAGCCTTATTGATCAGTTTTCATTGCACAAAGAGGAGGACACAAAACTGTGTGTGATCTGCAGAAATCAAATTTATTCTGTCTCTGTTTCTCTGTTCCTTACATGTGGTTGTTTAGAGCTTACATTAAAATTAAAATTAAAATTGAAAATGTTGCTTTTGTATTAGTCATTGAGTAACTGTTCCTTCCTTTCCTAATAATTCAAGTGAGGAAAATAGTCAGTACAAGGATATTATACATGTTGGGATTTTTGTCTCTCTCCATAAGGATGATTAGCAAAATACTGGCTCTCCCCAGATTCAGAATTGCAAAGTGAGGTTAAAATCTTGTCCTTTGAGGAAAGTGTTGCTTTTGGAAATGATCAGAAACACCTTCTTTCAAAACCAGGGATGCTGGCTGTTCACGGTAATTCAGCAATTGGTCTTGAGAATTTTACTTATGAATAAAGGAGAATTTTGCTAAAGTATTGCTAAATAAAGTATCTACTAATAAAAAAAAAAACCACCAAAAAAAAACCACCAAAAAAAACCCCAAACAAAACAAAATACCTCAATGCTTCCAATGCTTCCAAATTCCTTGCAGTGCCATTACAGCCATTAGATTGTGAGCTCTGACAAGGTTAAATCTAATGTTATTCAAAGGCTGTTCCCCAAGCAGATTCCCTTTAGGTAGTAGAATCATTGTCTTACTGTTTAAACATTCAGGCTTTCCTCTCTATTTCACAGTTCATAAAGCACCTTTATGGTACTGAGGTGTTTGTTTTTCTTCCCCCAAACAGAACAGAAGGCAGTTTGTTTTTCCAGCTTTGATTAAATCCTACATCGCACAAGCAGTGAACCTGTGGTACTGCCCCACTGTTTTCAGCTGTCTCCTTCTATTAAGATGCCAGCAGCGAGTGTCTCTCCTGCAGCCCCCGTGCGTTCTGCTCCCAGCCTGCCGTAAGGGCTCCAGGTCTGAGGTTAATGTGTACACTGCACAACTCATTAGCCCTGCTTTACTATCTGAGCCAAAAATCAACGTGATTGATCCAACAATATGTTTGGGCTTGGGACTAAAACTCAAATGAGGTCTCACCAAAAGCAAAGGTCAGCAATTTGGCACAGATTTCGCTGTGCACGGAGAAAGCTTTTCTCCCCAACTATTCATCAGGGAAGGTACAAATGACAACTAATATGGGCCTCATTCAAAAGGAGTGGAGGAAACCCCTTGGAGAGGACAACAAGGCTCCCTTGCTATCGAATTTATTTTCAGTCCTTTTCTAAAGCTTTTCTTTACATTACAGTAAAGACAATGTGGAGCTTAAAGATAGCTGTGGGGCTTGGGGTTTAGGAGACTCGTTAGACTAATTATCATGATGTGCACTATCAATTACTGTCCACTTAAGAAGAAAGGGTAATTCTGCAGGCAGAAATAAGTCTTTGGAACTGAAGAATCTGGAGTAAAGGGAATAAAAGGATTTTTTTATCAGCAATATTTTTTTTAATGTTAAAACTCTGTTGTCAAAACATTTCCCATCTTAAAATAACTAAAATAAAACAATCATTAATTTAAGAGTGGAAGAGAGAAGAGGAATGATACATGAAACCTTTTCAATTGTGGATTTGTTTCAAGTACAGTTCTTACAAGGATTTCACTCATACTCAGGTACTTTTGCCACAGTCAAGCCCTGAAATCACAATTTCAAAATATGCTATTTTACATATGGTATCAGCATGTTCTTTCTTCCTCAGTAACAAAGGGTGTTGAAAATACTATTGATACAACAATTAGATGTATGAGAAATACTTCCCTGCAGTCTACAGAGTTGCTGTGTTGCAATATAATTGTCTAATGGCACATTTTTGTAAGGGTTCTCATGGTATTATGAAGTATAATTTTACTTTTACAAGATTCAATAATAAGGTAAAAGGCTGGTATTAATAGCCTTAGGAATTTATTATATAAACAGAGGTTGAGCATTAAAATTGAACTGGATTTGTAGAGCAGCCACTGAGTCAATGTTTTGCCACACCGAAAATTGTTACCCATGTAACTTTTCCCTCTTCTTTTAAAACTCTCTTATTCTTCTAAAGGTCAATTCCTCTTTACAACAGAGAACACAACTTCTCCTCAATATATATTTAGAAAATATGTTTATTTTTCTCTGTTAACAGTTGTTTGGCAAAACAATTTTCAAGGCATGTACTCTCCTGCTTGTACCAGCAGTGATACTCTGCTCTTCCACAACAGTCCTCCAACATTAACCAGCTCATCTGTCCTAAAAGCACTGGTGGGTAGAGACAGCACTCCTCTGACTGCAGGCTGAGTGGGTGAGTGTGATGGGGCAGTAATATGCAAAAACAGAAGAAAAAAAATCTAAATTTTTCCCTCTAAATTAGGATATTTTTACTAATAGGTCTACTTTTGCTAGAAGGACCTGGAGGGAGAAAGGCTGCAGAGCAAAGAGGCTTTTCTATGGCCAGTTCTTCTGCTTTCTGATCTATTTATTCATGCCATTAATCAAAAAGCTGAAATAGGAGTATTGTTATGCCAGAAAAAAAAACAAAGAAACGATGACTGGGGTGAGAGGAATTCATCCTGGGCAAAGTCTGAAGGTCAACACTCCCCTAACGGGCCCCTCCATTCACCCGAAGGTCATTTTTAACTTCAGGAGACAACGCCAGCAAATGAGAACCAGGTAACTTTGAAGAGAGAAAATGCAACTTGATGGGAACTTAATGCCCAAAAAATCCAGGATTCTCTAAGATAGTCAATCCCTTTCTTTTCAGGCTTCTAACATGCAGCCTGTAAGTGGAAAAATGCAGACAAATGAGCAAACAGAGTGCAAGGGCATAGCTCTTGCAAAGCAGTGTTTGCCAGCACCCCCACATTGCACAGCTGTGTACTCAGGGTGCATCAGCCCTGGGATGTAAGGTTAAGTCTGCTTGGCCCAGAGAAGGGAAGTGAGATCCAGGGGCTGAAGTGCATCCCCAGCTCTGCTCGGGTCATTGATCAGGGCTTTCCTATTGCTCAGACTGCATCTGCCTTGCTCTTTGTTTCAGCTGAGTTTGCCCCAAACTACTGCCTTAATGGCAACTTCTTTACCCTGAATAACACTCCACAGCATCTCCAAACACCCAAGATGAGCTCCACACCTTCCTCAGTCATTGTGCTGCTCTGATTTCTCCCACCTTGCATCCCACAGCTGGGCAAGAACAGGCACTTCCCTTTCTCAACCCACCACTGCTGGCACCCTAGTTGCACCAGTGAGAGGAGGCAGAAACACACTGGGGCAGAAGCAGATCAGTTGTTTTGGCACTTAAGCAGTCAAAATAATTAGGAAGGCCACTCTCTACTGACAGGATATGGGTTCAGTAGAGGTCTCTGCTCCCTATGCAACGTGTTTTATAAAGGATGTTCATGTTGCATTTAAATCACGTTTGAATATCAAAGAGCATCACTGCCTCCAATTCCTTCACTATCTGTCTTGCAGTATTTTCTGTCAGAGGCTGAGAGTAAAAAGGAACCCTTTGCCCAGCTTCTGAAGGAGGGGGATCAAAGCCTTCCTTCACATCACACCTGTATTTTTGCTGGTGTTTTTTTTCAAATTAACTGTACTGCAAATATGTTCAAACAGAGGGTTTCAAACCTGTGCAGCCCCAAAAGGTGATATGTTTAGCACATGCATAAAGGGAGCTGGACCCCTTTGGACAGATCGACTGTGGCTGGCAAGGCAAAAGACAGAAAAGCCCAGCATTCTGAAAATTTAGCAAAATCTAGGGAGAAAATACCTCATCTACCAAAATCTAGAAAGCTCCTTGTCCAGCAAAATCCAACCCAGCTAAACAGTAGTTCCAGTTTGGGTTATCTAGAACAAAGAATTAAGTATTCATGCCATGGGAGACACACTGTGCAAAGTAGCCAGTGCTCAGGACCACATCAGGATGTGCTCCAGACCATACTAGGATGTGGTCCCACAGCTACCACCCTGTTCTGTTGGAGAAACCAAGAGAAACAACTCCCACACCTCAGGAGGGCACTGAACTCCCTGCTTCCTTTCAGCATCCTCTCCCTCATTTCAAGCCACAGCCCAGCATTTCCCCTCTCAAACCCTATCCAGGTTTGCTGACCAGACATCTGCAGAGCTCCCTGTCACAGCAGAGCCATGTGGATCCTGCCTGTGGTTGGTGTCCCCTGCCTGTGCAGGAACAGCCGACAGAGCAGCAGCCACACCTCAGGCTCAGAATTTTTCCTGACGCAGGGAGGGAGGAGTTAAATAAAACTCTATGGAGAGGAATGATTATAAAAAGGAACTTTGTCATCATTCCTGGGGTTCATGGGAACAGCGATAGACACATGCTGTATTTTACAAAGAAAGCTAAGACATCTGCAAAGACAGCTGAGGCAGAGGGAGAGTGGGAAGGATGTGGTTACCCCTGCTGGGACCTGACCAGATCTAATGCAGCCCTCATGGGAAGGGCAAGGGGATGTGCAGGGCCCAGTTCACCCTGCAGCTCAACTTCTGCAAGAATAATTTAATACCTGAAGGCTGCCACAGGCACAACAGTGCTCACTCACTATTTAACTGTGCTCCATAATTATCTGATAGAGCGGTTTTCCTTCACTACAACAACTGTACTGCATAAATACCGACTTTCGATTTCAGGTCCTTCATACATTTACCACCATATTCCTATAATTTTTCATTATTTACTTACACCTTTTCTTCTTTCCAGTCCCCTTGCAATGAGCACTTCACTTAATTGTATTATTTGCTCATCTCTCATTGGCATGGGGAGAAATAGCATGTGTGTTACAGACAAAGACTGACAGAGACTTTAAAACAGTAGAGTGAAAGAAAAGGCTGTTTTCAGTCTGAGTTTTCCTTAATGCAACGATTTACTGAAGGCACTGAAAGCAAGGAGAAAATTATGTCACTGTTGGTAAAAATGGCCTGTGGAGGAACCTCACTGAAGCTTGGAGAGGAAATTACTCTTCATGCTATTTCAGGTTTACGCTTTTCCTAAGAACAGGCTGATCGTTATCCCAGATAATGAAGACTGTTAATGTAATTAAGAACTCTGTTCTGGTGTTTTACAAAGCAAACAAATAAGTTCCGGAATTAATAAGCTGCAAGGTTAAGTGACACAGGGCAAAACCAAGATTCTTCATTTGGATAGAAGTGCTCCACAGCAAGTCATTAGCTGGCATTTTAAAGTGCAATTTCTAATTTAGGACACAGAGAAAGTTTTCCATTTGAGGTATGTGTAATCTCTAAAAGGTCAGATCAATTTTTAAATTGTGACCAGATGTATATTATCAAGATGAGAAATTGCATCCTTCTTTAACCACAAAAAGCAGGAGAGCAGGACCAAACTGCCTTGTTCTTTTTCCTGGATATTATAGGTGGGTAGTATTTCCAAACTTGTCTGCAAATCCCTTGCAAATAAGACATTTCAGTAATAGTGTTTTTAGCAAACACCCATTTTTCTAGCAGTTTATTTATCTGGTTAAATCACATATTGATTTGTACTGGGTTAACACACAGTATAACCAAAAGCTTGCCGTAGGCTCAGCCTAAACATACACAGGTACTTTCCAGGCACAGAAGAGAGACCTGGGGATTAGTATAACCTGGATTTTATTCCTGAAAATGCTGCTGGTTCATTCTGTGCAGTCTGATGAGGCAGCCACCCCAGAGAAACAGTGACACACTACCTAAGGAAGCAGCAGCTACCCAATCCCCTCCTCCTTGCCACAGGTTCTCACTACTTGTCTTACACTGGGATTTGCCTCTGTCACAAAACCTGCAGAAAATTAATGGTGTCCCTCCAAAAGTAATGACTTTTCTACCAGAACTGCCACCACCATGATGGAAGAGCTGGGAGTGCTAAGGGGAACAGTGGCTGCTGCAACCACAGACACAGCCATGCCACATTTTTTTAAATGCTGCCTAGCAGATGCTGTGCTTCATAGGAAGGTGGTTAAAGTCAGATATAAATAAATAAGATCAGATAACATCAGACACATAATGTTAAATAATGGCAGAATGTTTAACTATGTGGTGGGCTGGTGGTTTTCTTGTGCAAAGACATTTTCAGCTTGCTTTTACAATTTGGAAATGATGTAAATTTTTTTAACTAAAAATTTACATTTCTTTGAAATTTCATTTGTCTGTGATGAGAATAACCACATGGCTCTGTTGCTGTCTACTTATTTTGCTAACCTGTGAACGTGCTTCCTAAGGAAATGGTAGCATTTTCATTTCATACAGGGGAAGAAAAATAACCTCAAATACACCCTTGTGTCATTTGCCTAAATCTTGTTTGGACAGCTTGGACATCTCACAATTTTCCTGTTATCACTAGCTCCTCTGAATCAGAGTGAGAGCAGGCAGATAAATGTAATGCTGTAATATACAGCTCGATACTGACGATCACTCTGCTGTGACATGCCTTGCACTTCAGCACTAACACAATGATATGGTTATCTAAGGCTTTAGGAGACTGAACAGCCTGTAATATATTAACACACTTTTCATTTCAGAGATAGTGTCAGGAGCTGAAAAACAACTCTGGTTCACCACGCTGCTTTGGTTATTTCCCCTCAGGTCTTTTCTTCCCTCTGAAACCCACAGCAGATTGGTGGGAGCAGCAACACCCTTGCCCTGCACAGGCAGAGCAATGTGAACAGGAACCAAGTGCTGGGCTTAACATCTAGTGAGAAAAGCCCACAAGGTCACTTCTTCTGCAGCTTCAAAAATTAACATTCTAAAAGACAACTTGCAGCAATTCCTATTTTTAAGTTTCTCAAAGGAGCTTTGAGATAATTTTAAGAAGTCCACTGCCTGTAAGACATTTGACATCCGGAAAGGAGAACAGTCTCTGGCTGCAGAAGCACTTTTTCTTTCTTCCAAGCCTACAAGAAAAGTATCACTGGCACAGACAGGATAGACAGAGATGCAACAGTGCAGGGTTTCATTTAGTTTTGCTTTTTTTTTTTCTTAACTGACCCAGCTTGAGGCTGGCGCCTGGCTACAGTTTCAGCTGCCCCTGAGGCCAGCCATGCTTATGCTTGTGTGGCTGACTGCTGAATTGGCAAAAGCTACCTTCACAAAACCCCTTTTGCCAGAACACCTTTTTGTGTTTGCATTAAAGAAGAAAAAATTTAGATAAAGCTTTTGTCAACAATATTTTGGTCAACTGGAGCAGACGTTACAGAGTGATAAAATAAACTACCATTTCCTCAGTGTTTTAGCTCTTCAGAGCAAAATTAGCTCCTCATGAAGGAACTCAGTGGTGGATGGGTAAGTATAAGGAGAAGAGCAGCCATGCCTATTTCAGCTCCTCTGTAAGTCATGAGATGTGCAGAAGTATTAAAAAAAGGTTGGTGTCAGAACTCAGAATGTCCCTTCAGGAGCTCGGAGTGTCCAGGATCCCTGCCAGGATGCTGCCCAGAGCACCTGTGAATTTGATTATGAACCGTGGAACAAACTGCCAGCTTTGTATGAGAATCTGAAAGTCATAAAAGTATGAACAGTATTTATCACAGGGTGAAAAAGTAGATTTTAGGATTTTTGGGATGAGTGTTTTTGGAGACAAGATGGAGGAAATAGGGCGGGTCCAGCCTTCCTTCTTCTTCTTCTTGGTCTCCATCTTCTGCTGTGATGTGGGCACTTTGGGATTGGTTTAGAGTGAAGGTGCACTGTCTAACATAGGTGATAGGTATTGGAAAATAATTGTAAACAAGTTATACATAGTTTGTAGGATAAAAAGATAACACCACCCGGAGGGCAGTCAGTGTGCTGCTGGCTGCCTTGCTGAGCAGACCTCGGCTGGCAGAAAGAAAAAATTTTATAGATAACAATTAATAAACAACCTTGAGACCGAAAACCTGAAGAGCTTTGATTTATTATCTGACGCTGGGGCTGCAAGTAAGATCTCTCACACATCTTGGGGCAGAAAAAACCCAACAGATCCTGAGAGGTCAGGAGAAGCTGGAGAAGACATTTCTACAAGGATTGAAAGTGTTTCTGGAAGAGCAGAAACAATACGCATTTGGAAAAGCTCCTCAATTTAGATGACATTACTAACTTCTATTTTTTTTAAATTGGTTGCTAAAAATATCTCTACAGAGAACATTATAAAAAGGCACAATGAAAAGATTAAAACATACATGTAACTATTCCCTCATGCTTTGCACAACTTCAGGTCTTGATGAAATGAAAAGACAAATACAGGAAACACAAAGTGATGAGGTGTGCACACACTTAATTACAAACCAGCACTTGGTATTTGTCTTAGTTACAGAGAAGTTTTAGGATGCTGGTGACTAATACAACTCCCTAATTCTTGGTCAGCTTTAGAAAACTTCCTCACAAGGCCAAGGTCAGGACAAGGCTACTTCCTCAATAACAGAGAGAAGATGGCATCTCTAATGATTGCTTCTGGCTGTTTTTCTCCTTGCCTATAAGAAGGCCGCAGAGAACATTTGCTTTCTTAAAGTGATGCAGAGCTCTCTATTTACCAGCAGACACCCTCACTGCCCACCAGGAACCTGAAGGTGGACTCACTCACAAGACAGAAGTTTCAAGTTGAAAAGCACAAGTTTAGTGCTTTCTTCACAGGGAAGTTCAGTTAAGGTGGTAGAATCCTGTTAGCATGCAATGGCTTAGTATCTTAGATAACCTACTATTTATTTTAATGTTACCCACCTGAGGGAGGCTCCCCTAATGAATCTATTTTTGTAGTGTCATGTAGGTTGAAGTTTAGAGCTAAGTTTAGAGCAAAGTCATATAAAAAAATTCAAACCAGGAAACAGCTTAATTGAAGCAGAGACTAATCACAGCAAATTACAGTGAAATTTGTATGGGATTACATTTTGCATTCCCCAAACAAGGAGAGGAATTCAGCTCACAGTCTTCCCATTTTACTGAGAATTGACTTTAAGGATATGCTATGTAAGTAACATAATATGATGCCATAAAAGCTGTCTCAGAAGTTACAGTCTAAGAGGGTTTTGTGACCCTGTGGGAAGCCCATGCTGGAGCTGGCTCCTGGCAGGACTGGTGGCCCTGTGGAGAGAGATGCCCACCCTGGAGCAGGCAGGATCTGTAAGGCTGCTGGGGATCCACGCTGGAGCAGTTGGTGAGGAACTGCTACCCATGGGAAGGACTCATCTTGGAAAAGTTCCTGGAGGATTGGTCCTGTGGGAGGGACCCCACCCTGGGACAGGGGAGCAGTGTGAGGAATCCTCCCCAGAGGAGGAAGGAGCAGCAGAGACAAAGTGATGAAATGACCACAACCCCATTCCCATCCACTTGTGCAACAGGGAGGGGAGACAGGTAGAGAACATCACCAGTAAGGGAAGAAGGGAGGGGCAGGGGAAAGGTTTTTCTAAGATTTGGTTTTATTTTCTCATTACCTTACTCTGGTTTGTTTGGTAATAAATTCAATTAATTTTTCCCCAAGTTGAGTCTGTTTAGCCTAAGATGGTAATTGGTGAATTGTATTTCTCTGCCCTTATCTCAACTCATAAGACTTTTGTTTTCTCTTTCCTGTCCAGCTGAAGAGGGGAAGTGATACAGTGGCTTCGGTGGGCACCTGGCATCCAGGCAGAATCAAACAACCACATTGTATTCACAGTGACTTCCACAAATCACTGCAGAATTTAATCTCTTCCCACTAACAAACCCAGGTTTTTCACAAGGAGCATCTGTGGTGAGCACCTCCCTCAGCTGCCTTGAACACCTTCTCTGAAACAATATATAAACAACTGGCATACACAATATATGCAGGTTAACTCTTTCATCCAGGTTTTACAGCCCACAGTCCAGTCAGAAAATAAAAAGAATTTCACACCACATTTTGCCACATGTAGGGATTTTCTCTACTTTTCAACAGGTCTCCAACATGAGAAAAAGGTGGGAACTTTTGACATCACACTGTTACTACTGCACAGTTTTGGATGGTTTTTAGTGAAAAAAAAAACCAAGCTGCCTTTTCAGTAACAATGTCACTCTCTCAAGGCAAATCTCTCAAGGCTAATTCTTGGTAACAGCCACCATAAATACACTAGAACATGCACAGAGCAACAGCCTGACCCTAACAAAGGCAAAACAAGTTTCACCACCAAATTTAGAAAGACCTCAAAATGGTCCACACTGAGTAACACAAAATAAGATTTCAGACCATAAGGGGAAAAGGAAAAAAAAAAGAAAAAAAAAGGAGAAAGAGAGAAGCATATGAATGGGATATTGTGTATTAACTGTAAGAAGAGGAAATTCATAAACCAGAAGCCAAGTGTCCACTTAAGAAGATCTGTGAATATTATACTTACAAGATCTCTGTGAGCCACTACAGAGCAGTTACCCCTTCAGAGGAAAGCATTTTGCAACAGGAAAAGCCCCTTAAGTTCAGCTTTATATAAGTTTATAGAAATACAGAAAGGAAAACAAGATTAAAGATCCTATGGCTGTATAGTTTAATACTACTAAAATTTACTCACCAATTCTTTGGTGTTTTAATCCCAAATTACTCCCCCAAACTTTTACATTTTCTACAGCACTAAGCCGAAGAGTTGTGCTGTTGTCCCCACTCTGTGAGCTTGGAGGGAGGGACAGGAAAAGATACAAAATCTGCCTGAAAGGCTTTGCAATCTTTGTGTCACTGCAAGTGGTGTAGAGAGACTCATGCTTTGCTAAAAATTAATGGTGTGGCTTCTTAAAGAACACAAGATAGAAATATGGCACCTGTACCTGTGGCTTCCATATTTTCATCTACAAAATCCCAAAAAGAGATAAAAATATGCAGTATTGTTTTTTCAGGGCAATTGCAGTCAGTTTTCCACATCTGTCCTGGATGCACAGGTTAAAGGGCAGTGTGTACACAGTGGCCATTTCTCCACACACCCCAGCTGGAGGAGCAGAGATGCTCTGAATGGCTGTCCAGGCAATAGATGCACTGGAATTACTTCTAGGCACAATTCTAACAGTGCTACCATAGCAAATCCACACTTATCTGTTGGTACAGTACCTAAAATGAATTCTGAGACTACTGATTTAAAATCAGATCATCTAACACTGATACCGCCCCTGTACATTCATGGATTGTCTTTCCACAGGTCAGCAGATCCCAAACTACTCTCAAACTGAACACCAGGTTTTCTCTGTGCATAAAAACATTTTAAGACTCAAACTCTGAAAGATGGGCAAAAGCTGCAATTTCAAGCTCAGCCTGATAGGCTGCTCATCTCAAATGCAGGGTTACAATTAAAGAACAAGCTCCCAGCCTTTATGGGAAGCTCCAGATCATGCCCAGCTCCAGAGGCCAGCCATAGCAGAGGGGAGGCACATGGACCAAGCTGGGAGTAGGAAGGTGACAACTCTATACATGATAGGAGTTATAGCAGCAGGTGAACTCAAGGGCTGGTATCATTTTTTGTGACTCGTGTCCCATCCTTGAACTTGACATGAGACTTTTTGATCTCCCAGGAACGTCTTTGTTAATTGACATGTAGAAGCAAAGACTATGGGGAGGTTAGAGTTTCCTGCTTGTTTTTTTAAAGCACAAAAATTGGCATGTTAAGAAAAGAAAGGTCTTCAAGGAAAGGTAAATCAAACCCCAGAATCTGATTTAGTCTCTCTACTTCCAGACAAGGCTGAATTCAGGAACAGAGAACAAGAGACAGAGAGCTTAGAAATGAAAATAAGAATGTTTTCATTACCTTTTCTGCAAGCCAGCCTAGATGCCTAATCTCTCGGCTTCCAGCAATCCCTGTTTTACCCAGCTGGTCTCTGACCTCTGCAAGCACCCTGGGGATGAGCTCATTGACACTGGAGTGGATGGCATTGAACCAGGCCTGGGCTGTAGCCGAATCCTTACTCCTGAGCACCACGGTGTGCTTGGCATCAGGTGAATGAACTTCAATAATTCTAGAAAAATAGGGGGAAAAACATTATGTTCACTCATATACTAACAGGCAGCTAAATTTATTACCTTCTTTAGTGAATACAATGAGTTAAAAAGGATACTAATATTGAGACCTAGCACTAAAAACTTACCTTTACAACACCTGAATAGAGTAGGATCATGTTAACTGAAGCCAGGTCTGTACTGGCATTATGGTAACATCCTTAAGAAGGGGATTTGCCAGTGCTGATGCAATCCCACATACAGCATACTTCAATAGAAGTTTCAAATATAAAGGCAAGAGGAACATTCACTGACATGGACACTGCCCAGAACTGCAAACTGCATGGAAGATGGCTGTGGAGAAGCCAGGGATAAGCTGCTGCCATCCTTAGCTGGTTATCAAGGCACAAACAGAGCTTTTCAGTGTGTTTATTTTATACATGCAGAGATAAATAAAAATCATTCTCATCCCAAAGAGAGAAATTTTCCTAGGATTGTTCTGTGGTTTCAGTGGTACCACTATACATTAATACAGGTCTACCACAATTGGCCTTCTCTGGGAGTTACCAGCATCCTCAGTGCTTCATTTAGATCCTGCTAACAAGTGGCAACAAGAAAGTGCTAACAACCACCATATGATTGCTGCTGGCAGGCACCTTTTACAGATTTTCAAACTCCTGTAGAAGGAAATGAGTTTCGTTTCAAAGAAAACATTCCTACTGGACCATCCTGTGGGTTTCCACTGCGGTTTGAAAAGTACAACTGAACATGGTTTTCAGGAAAACGAACCCTGTTCATTGTGGTAATGGGACCTGTGCCAACACCTTTGCTAACAACAGCAAAAGTGCTTTGAGAGGCAGCTGCAGCTATTTCAGCTCTGTTCTTAGTGAAGTTATTAGTTATTAGTGGGGCTTTGTGTGTTCTTTATAGCTTTGTGGGCCATTCTACTTGAACATCTGTTAAATAACCCACAAAGTAATAGCCTGTTTTTCTTTATGTGGCAATTATGAAACAAAGCCCTGGTCATTTCCCATCTCTCAACTCTGTATCATATTTGTGCTTTTTTATTATAAAAGTACAGTAACAGCCCTGAATGTTACCCTCCCAAATTCGACCTGGGATCCGAGCCTAAGCATCTACTTCTGTCCTGTGTATGGCTGCCCAGCCTCTGGGACACACAATGACTCCATTCTGCAGCAGAAAATTAATTAGTTCAGTGGAATTTATTCAGGTTGAAGTTCAAAACAGTACTGTAATGCAAATATTTGTTGTGCAATTACAAAATCCAGCAATTTGGATCTTAACTAACAATTAAGAGGTTTTCATTATTTGGTTAAACCAGAGCAGAATCCAGAACAGAGGGTGACTCAATCTGCACAGCTCTCTGGGGCTCAGAGAGGAAGGATCCCTGGTTTCATGTTTGTCCATTTTGAGAAGGGGAGGTTTCCATGTAGACACTGTTCTAAATATAGAAAAGGTCATGATTTTCCAGACTCAGCAGCTGAACTGTTCAGGGTCTTAAATCACTGGATAGCTTAAGAAGTGGCTTAATTTTTCAGGAAGCACTGAGCCAACACAGTAATGCATGTTTCCTCAGTAAAGCTGCTGCAGTTCAGCACTATCTGAAAATTAATGTTCTTATTTAGCCACAGGATGCACCAAATTTTCAGTTTCAGTTACCAAAGCAAAATTTCTTGATACATGATGGCAGTCTTGTGAACTAGAAAACTGTATTTATAGATAGGTACATTCCAAATGACACTCTCATTTTTTCTGAACTTCTAGAAACAGCCATCTCCTTCATGGTTAGGATTTAGCCATTTGTGTCCACTGGTCATTATGATCATGCACAGCTACCATACTATACTGTGCTGTGCTGTGTCTGTCTTTCCATCACAAACACAGCTCTCCCACTGCTGAGTCCCACTGTGACTCTGGAGTTGGAGTGTTTCCTTGTAGGCAGTCACCACCAAAAACAAGACAGGCTTGGATTTTAAAAATATTGTGGTAATCAGGGAAATGTTGCTTATTACTTAAAGAACAGTTTTTGGCAGGTGATCTTACAGCATTTCACAAATGAGGTCAGTGACAGCATCCTCATTTCACCAAAAAAAGTGGAAAAGTGAAGAACCCAGACAAGGCAGGGAACAGGTCAGGAACAGCACTCAGAATTTCCAGTCCTCTGCCTCCCATTTTAATACTTCTTTTAAAAACAAAAATTATTTGGACAACACAGCAGTACTGTGCTGCATTTGAAAAATGTTAACACACCCTATAGATTGTGTGAAACAATGCTCTTTATAAAGCATGTGGTTTCTACATGGGGACTTCCACCTACAAACTCACTGCACATCATGCAGTAAACAAAGTGCTGAACACAGACTCTAAAGAGTCAGAAGAAAGTGCTGCTTTTTCAGTTGCAAAGGAACAGCAGCAAACTTATGTGATTTCTTTATGTTAGATTTGCGGCAGGTTTTGACTTAAAAATAAATTATTGAAAGCAAAAGAGCTTCCAAAGCTCTCCAAATGGCAACTTGTTTACCTCCAATTTGTATATTCTTCCTTCCAAAAAGTGGATCAACATACAAACAGGTATTTTAGTAATTGGGCCTTCATCAAAGTGTATTTTTCTTGATGGTGACTATTTAAGTATTTGTACAAGAGTTCTATCCCCTAAAATAATGAACATTTACACAGTTATTAACAGCTCTGTTTAAGGGGTTCTAAACCATGCATATTCTTTCTAATATCTACATATTCAAATGTGATATCAGAGTCTAAATTCTAGTATACATACACACATACTGAGCCATGCTTGCAAAAATACTCATCCTTTGCTGACTTCCAATAGACCTAGTTTGGGAATGCTTGTCAGTCACCAAAATTTGATGGTGATGCACTAATGATTGCAGAAAGTCTTTCTTGTTCAGTGAGCTGGTAACAAGATGACTGGACAATATTACTACACTTCTCAAAACTTATTCAAAACAGGAATACATGATGCTTTAACCCGTTGAAAATTATTCTTCCCTCCCAGAAATACATCTGCAGGCATCATCCCTTAGTTAAGCTGCTATGTAGGCCAACTTTTATTTGCACACCCTTAAATCTAAATCCTCAACTGTTTGAATTTTTCTACTGGCAGTTGCTGTAAGATCTGGACTAGAAAACATCAGGAAACTGAGCTTGCAGATTTTCACCAAAAACCCAGGACTCCTGTCTACATAGTCAAGTGGGATGGAGATACTGAAAGAAACTTTAAATCTTCCTAGAAACCCATGGGCTCTGACTGCAATCAGATGCTGAAAGTGCTGCATCCCTATAAACTCTTTCCTTTTCTGCCTTTCAGCCCACACTGCTTTGATTCACCAGTCCAATTGGATGATGATTTCTGTATAGCAGCTGACTGATGGCATTTCCATACTTTCTGAAAAGAAAAAAATAGCAGTGACCTTAGTAAACTTCAAGACTAAGGCACTTAAATGTTTCCATCAGTCTAGCCATTATAGTTTTGATTTGTTCCTTGGCTAAACTGACCACCTCTTACTGACTTCTGTTTATCTGCAGTTCAGTGATAAAGTTCCCTTAATTCCCCACTGAACTGAAATATTTAGGGCAATGCCACAGCTGTGTTTATTCTCACACTCCACCACACTTATGTAAATACTGCATATGGAGCTGTTTCTGATAAAGCCCATACCAACCCAAAGGAATTATATGTTAGCTCTAGATGACTGCCAAGATGCGCGGCATCTCTCCAGCTTGGCAATGCATATGAATGATATCACATTTTCTCAGAGATCATTTGGCAAACCTTACAATAAAAGAGTAATTTTTCTCTCTCCTTCTCAAAGACCCTCAGTGAGCTGAGGAGTGTTTCTAGCATCCCCTTCTCCACTCACAGAACACGGGGGTGACACAAAATCCAGTGCTTCCAAATGCTGTAACTTGTCATGTTAAGAGGAAAACTCCCTCCCTCTCTTCATCAGACTTTTTACTTCACAAAGGATCAGAAGAAGTTGAAAGCAAATGTTTGGTAGACCATACTCATTCCACATTTGATAAAGCTTCTTTCTGTAGGAGTGTTCATTATCTAAGAAATACCTTTTATCAAAACTCTTGAAAGTACTTCTGCCACCAGCATTGGCTCAGGACCAAATCAGGCACTGAGCTACACTTCATGACTCTTCCTGGGTCAGATTATGCATTCATTGACTGATTAAAGTGTGGAGTCAATGCCTTGAAGTTAATGATAAGCTGGAGCCAGAGTTATTGAAGTCCATCTCACTACTTTGATTTTGCACTGGCACAGAGGAACAAAAGTCTGTCACTGACTTTGCAAACTTAAAGATGAATCAAAGGCCAAACTATTCACTCTGTCTCCTCCATCACTGCCTGCACATGAAACTACAGTAAATAATTCTGGTTTTTTCTGAATGTACAAACATAGGAGCCTTTCCAGGAAACAGGGTGATTTAGAAGAACACCTGGTTTATATTTAAATAGTTGTAGGTTTTGTTATAAAATAAATTTTTAAAAACTGTTAAAGTTCTTTTGAATTCTACATTCAGCATCAGGAGATGAACCAGGAACAGAATACATTAAAATTAAGCAATGGAAACTTTGGGCTTAGTCTGCAAGGAAAATATTCCAGAGAGATGCTGTTAGGCTTGCAAAGAATTCCCCAGCATACTCTCTGAAGAAGCATCTTCATTTGATGAACCTAAATGGAGGTGAAAGCAATTTTACCAAGCAATTGCTACTTGGTAATTAAGTGGAATTTTTCTATGTGAAAGGCTCTTGGTCCCCTCACTGCCAGAAGGCTACTTGCTGTATTAGTTACTTGGTGACTTTCAGCTTACACTGCTAAAAATTATGTAGATACTTTCCTGGGAGCTGGACTAGACTGATGTCCAACCAGAGGGTGTATACATCACTAATGAGCTGTCACAGTTGATTTCATTTCTATTTGCCACCAGCTGGGCTTTAATAAAAGGGCTATCAGTGGAGTTGTGCCACATGCAAGTAAAGAAAGGATTTGGTTCTGCAATGGACTTGCTCACACCACTGCATGTAGATGCTGACCAATCTGCAGACACATCACACACTGCCTTCTCCACCCAGAGCAACCACAAAAGTAATGGAATGGTTTTTAAATGTATATGGATATTAATGAGCAGGACTCCTACACCACAGTGCCCAAAAGATCTCTTATATTTTACTCTCTTGATTTTTTCTTTTATATTCTGGTCATAATTGTACTGAATATTGAAAATCCAGGAATATAGAGTTCAGCCTTCTTCACAGTGGATTCAGCACAAAACAACAGCAAAAGCACTGTTTCAAGGAGCATTTGGTGTCAATTATTTGGGAAAAAAACACAAACAGCATTATTTAATGGAGATATCAGGAATTTGATTTAATCTTAGAAGATACTGAAATTTTAGGAACATAAGATGTGATTGGTATATTCAATACACTGACCACACTCCCTGAAACAGCTGGTTTCCCTGAAGCAAAGCCACAGCCAAATTCCAAGCAGCAGCAGCAAAGCAAACCTTCTGCTGCTGGAACTGCATCTGGGCTTGGCAAAGAGCGTATGGCTGCAGCTGCTAATAGTGGTAAATGACCCCCTCAAATTGAGAAAAGGTTGGAGGGTCTCATGCTGCTGCATAGGTAAGAGATCATGGGTTTGGAGATGAATTAGATATCTTCTGAGAAGGAATGCCACTGTTAGGAAGCGCTGTAGTAGGACCAAGGGGAAAGAAGAGGATTTGATCCCCAAGCATGGGTGAAAACTGATAGGGAAACAGGAAAAATCAGTAGGGCTGCTGACAGATCAGCTCCGTCCTGTGGATGAATTGTCACAGAAGAAAGTCTTGCTGGAAGAGAGAAACAGCAGGTGCACCTTATCCAGCAGGGTATGTCTCATGTTATAGATCTGCTTTTTGGCTTCCATGATCAAGAATTCCAGGGATTACTGCTTACTTGCCAAGTGAAGCAAAACCAAAGCCAGACAACCATGACTACAAAGCCACAAATTCCTTCAATCAATTGCTGGCCTCTGAGAGCTGTGGAGAGAGGCACCACAGGGAGCCAGTCTCCCAGAGATAGTGCCAGCTTCTCTGGGGACAGGGTGCATGGGTCACTTTCACTGGCAGTAGACTCATCTTCTCACTGAACAGACACAGAGACTGATGGAAAAGCTCTGTGTAAGTGATGAGAAGAAACGACAACTTCAGCAAAACTCTTACTACAATAAAACAGGAATTTCCATCAGCAGAAACATAGTAGAAAGCAAGCTAGAAGTGACTGGAGGGTAATAAAATAGCAGAGTATTCACACACAACCTAAGCACTAAGGATCAGCCTTGGCATCTACCAACACTGAGCTGGGACACCCCTGATGGCAGCCACGACCAGGGCTCACACTGGGGATGTCATTGCTGCCATACCTGTGACTACATGAGATGCAAGAAGGAGCAGCTTTAAATACACCAGCTGAAAATCCTGCTCCCTAATTAACAGCAGATCAGACCAGACCAGAGCTGTGAGACTGAAATCCAATTTGCAGGAGGGCTGGTAGGTGAGGGAAAAGTTCAGCACTGAACACAGGACAACAGCCAGGCAGGAAAAAGAACCTCGAGGTTGTCTCTCTCTCCAAGCCATAACACAAAGACTGTGGGGACTGGAAGCATAGCAGGAAACTGAAACCCTTGCACATCAACTTTCTTTCTTGGGAGATCTCAGGGGTCTTTAAACTGGTCTTCAACATTACTTAGCAGCAGCTTGAATGTCAGCACTTACATATCTTTACATACAGATGCACATAAAAACATGATTAACTATTTGTTCTCCTCTTCCGTGAAGCACTCCCACTGCTCTTCCTTTCCCTTTATTCTGTGACACATTTCCTGGAGCATTTATCTTTCTCCATCTCTCCAGAGCTTTGGTTTTTTTTTTTTTTCTTTTTTACAAAATTGTTTGTTAAGTAAAGTCTCCTGCAGTCTTCACTCTCTGGCTTTGTTGCTCTGCCTTGCTGTTTGGCTTCTTCTGTAAACACTTTTTCCTAATTTGTGCTTCTCTCTTCCCTCCATGGATTTTGCAGGATAGTTCCTTTTTTCTTTTTTTTTTCCTTCACTTGATTAATTTCCAGTTCTTTTGCTCTTATTTCCATTTCTCAGCTCAACTAGAGCTGAAGCTGACTGGAAAAATTAAATTCTTTGACTTTTTCAAAACTCCCCTAAGCAGTAGCTGAAAAAAACCCCAAGATATAACACAAAAACGCACCAGCATATGGGGTTTTTTCATTATTTAAATATTATCACAGGAAATAAATACTTTGCTTAAAAGTTTGTTAATCAAAAAATCCAGCTGAAAGCATTCTTCCAGCCTTAGTTACTGCCACCTCCTCATCACCCACATCCTTCCTCACCACCCAACTTGCAGTGACACATTTTATTGTCATGTTCAGGTCATGTTCAGCCCAGCTCACACACAGACACACACATATATACATAAAGTTTTATTTATAGTCACATATACGCCTGCATGCACAGACACTGCTTTTGAGTTACACACGCAGGAGGTTTGCCCATTCCTATTTGATTCATGCTGGAGATGGGAAGGACACCAGGAGCTCACCTGTATGGCCCAGAAGGATGGGGAAGGGAGAAAGTCCCATGCCATTATGCCAGGAGAAAAGAGTAATCTTTTTTTTTTCAAGAAAATGAGACATGCCTAGTCCCAAATTCACCAGGACTTGCAGAGATTGAAGGTCAGTCACAACATGCTGTAACTGTCCAGTTCTACACTGGTACCTCAAACACCCTGCAGGAAAACTCATGGGTTTCCACTGTGTCCCCAGATCCTGGCACATCTCCCAGTAATTCAGTTCTCAAACCATTGCCCAGAGACTACAGCAGTCTTTAGGACACTAGAAACCTATTTTAACATGATTTAACAGAATAAGAATTGAATCATGAAGGAAAAAAAAAAGTAACGAAGCTCACCCTAGTTTAGTGATTTGTCTCAAAAAAGACAAAAATGCTGATCTTTGTGGGAGGGACTGTCCTGCAGAAGTGCCTGATCTCAGTGGCATTCCAAGAAGGATGAGAAGAAACTGAGGCTAAGAGAAAAACTGGTATGATCCTGACTAAAGCTGTTTGGCTGGTGGGGAGTTTCACAAACGATAGAAAACAACTATTCTGCATAATGAAAAACAAATTTAAAAATCACCATCAAATCTCAAGGCATCACTGTCTAGAGGCTTCAGAGCTTCAGCTCCTACAGGTTTGGAAAACCGCCCCTATCAAGATAGATGACTGCAGTTTAAAGATGCACCAGCAATTGCAGAGCTGCCCAAAAACTAAATGATGTAGATGACAGAGAACTGTCAGACAACAAATTATAGAACCAGTAATTATTAAATCTATCAGTCAATTAATTATTAATTTTAGCAGTTAATGACTTGCCCCCAAAATACTGTTATGAGAGAAAAAAATGTGCAATGTTACAGGTGCCTCATCTGACAACCCTAGCCCTGAATGCACTAACCCTGGCTACTGAGAAGGGTCCCACAGCATGCAGTGTATCAAGGAGGAAGAGGAGGCCTTCCCCATGACCCATCCCACAACTCCACCCATACCTCACTTGGGGTATGTTGCCCATACCCCAACTTCTTCCTTCTCCTACCCTCAGGATACTGAAGGGGATGCAGCCAAAGCCTTTTTTAGCTAAATTACCTAACTTCTCTCAGCTTTAAAGAGGCAGCAGTAGATAAACCTCAAATGCTGCCTACTTATTCATCCCTTCCAATAAAGAGCAGATTTTGTAAGCAGATTAGCAGTTACAGTACAGGAACACAAGAGACATCCAGCTTCACACAAAAGCTAGATTTGGATCCATTACAGTAAAATTGTTGGAAGCTAAGTTTAAAAGCACATGTTCACCATGACTTTAAATTTGCAGCCTTTTGTGGGCAAGGCTGTAACAGGCCAAGCCCACTGTGATAGCACAACAGAGTGATTTAAGGATGAGGGGGGAGTCAATCAGAGTTTCACCCTGATTAGTCACTTTTGTTCTTTTCTGGATTTGAATTACACTCTTTCAAGTTCCTTCACTTTAATGTTGGATTGTTGGTATAGTAATCTAAGGAGATAATAAACACAGCCCACCAGGAAAAAAAAAAAAATGCTAACAAAAATTCTTGATATAAATCAGACTGACTTGAGCAGGCTCAATGACTTCTTCAAAGGACTTATTGATATTCATATAGTAAAACATGTCTGTACCAATAATGATAATTAACTGCTATGTGCCTTTCATCCAAGGATCTCAAGCTGGAGCTCACAACAACACTATGAATTAAGTATGGTCTCTGCATTTCACAGAGGTTCTACAGCCAGAGAGCAGCTCAATAACAACACAAGGAGCAAAGCACAAATTCCTTGAGGAGATGTGGAGGGTGACTTTTAATACTGGTAATGCACCCATTCTTTATTTTTATCTGTGCTCTATCCCCCCATGCAGATGTTAAGTTCTTTGTCTTTCCTTTGCCTACCTACAACGTAGAGTAATAGAAAGAAGGTCCAAGTTTCCTAAATCAGAGCCCAATTCAGATAAATCTGTACTGTGCACTAGGGAAAAAAAAAATTCCACCTCCCCAGGAAGCCCCACAGAGCTGCAGATGTCCAGGATGGACACAGCATCAGTGTGCCAGCACAGTGGTGGAGATGGGCCATCCCCTCCTTATCCTTGGTGCAGAGCTCAGCCCTTGCCAGCACCTACCCCCATCTGTGCTTGCTACTGCTCAGTGCTATCAAACTACCTCCTAAGGCAGAAAACAAGGTAAGTGTGACTGTGCTCTCCAAGAGCAGCTGTAACTCATTCTGGTTCTCTGGTCACTCTGTGGCAGAGCCCTGCCCTCTGTGAGCCCCAAACATACATGACTGACTCAGGGAAACCATTCCCCCAACAGCAGAGAAAAACCCAGGCTGCAAAGGTGCACCCCTAAGCCACACTGCTCTTGGAGGAGAATTGGCATCTGCTCGCACACGTGGGCCTGCTCATACCTGGCAGAACCAAGGTATGGTCCTGTCCACTAAATAGGAGAGAGGCAGGGTGGGGGCATGAGCCAGACCATGTTTTCATCAATAAGATATCCAGAACCTTCTCTACTGCCTAATACTTGCCTCCCTGTCCCCTCAGTTCCCCTTAAGTTACATAAGCAGGAACTTGAAGAGGTACAGGAGCTCCTTGGTCTTTCATTCCCTCACCTGCTTCAAGATGTTTGTCTTTTTATTGCATTTTTACAATCTTCTGCTTACATCTTATATTTGTTGTGAGCTTTCATGACTCAAGTTTTTTGATGCAAGGACTTGTTTCTACTAGTCATATTAAATCTGTTTGAAACAGTTTTTTTGTTAAAGAAGATTCAACTTTAGTTTTCATGTTTGATTGTAACAAAAGTAAATACATGCAAATTCACTAGAATTTGTTTTATATTTAAGATTTTGAAATGCCATTTTAGAATCACACTGTGCTATTTCATGGTGCATATGTTACATACTTGTACACTAACTACACATCAAAATGTTAAATCTCACTGACACTATTACTGTGCATTACTGACATTACTGTTATTAAATAATGTAAGAAGAAATTATTATTTAAAAATGTGTGCAAAAGGAAGTTTGGGAAGCAATGCCTTTGCAATAGATCTTGTGAATACTTAGCTCAGTGAATCAGTATTTCCCATTGCAAAAAAAATTAAACAAACAAACAAAAAAAAAAGTAATGAAGCTGTTTGAATCTATTGCTGGCTTTGGAGTAAATAGGTCTCAGTCTGTCACTTCCTTAATGTCTTGGGAAGCTCAGGTAATTCCCAGATGCAGCTCACTGTACAGAGTCCAGAATGAATGGATACCAGCCAATTCCTCTGCCACCTTGTAATGGGTTGACCCTGAATTCCAGGCACCTACCAAAGTTACTCTGTCACTCCCCTCCACTAGTGGACAAGAGACAGAAAATATAACAGGTTCCTAAGTTGAGATAAGGACCAGGAGCAATCATTCACCAAATACCAACACAGACAAAACAGGCTCCAACTTTGGGAAATTAATTGAATTTATTACTTACAAAATCAGAGCAGGATACTGAGAAGTAAAATGAATCTTAAAAACACCTTCTCCCTCCCACCCCTTCCTTCCCAGGCTCTACCTACTCCCCTCCAGTGGCACAGGGAGACAGGGAATGAGGGTTACACAGCTCATCACAGGTTGTTTCTGCACTGCTGCTCAGGGAGAGGAGTCCTTCCCTTGCTCCAACATGGGGTTCCTCTCATGCAGTTCTTCATGACCTTCTCCAATATGCATCCATCCCATGGGCTGCAGACCTTCATGAACTGCTCCAGTGTGGCTCCCTTCCCACAGGGTGGAGTCCTTCAGGAACAGGCTGCTCCTGCATGGATCCCCCACAGAGTCACAAATCCTGCCACCAAACCTGCTCCAGCCTGGGCTCCTCTTTCCACAGGTCCCTGACAGGAACCTTCTTCAGTACAGATTTCCCACACCATCACAGACTCTTTTGGGCATCCACCTGCTCCAGCATGGGCTCCTCCATGGGCTGCAGGGGCACCTGCATCCCTGTGATCCTCCATGGGCTGCAGGTGGATCTCTGCATCCCTGTGATTCTCCATGGGCTGCAGGTGGATCTCTGCATCCCTGTGATTCTCCATGGGCTGCAGGGGCACAGCTTCCTCACCATGTTCTGCACCAGGGGCTGCAGCGGAATCTCTGCTAGAGCACCTGGAACTCCTCCTGTCCCTCCTTCCTCACTGACTTTGGAGTCTGCAGGGCTGTTTCTCTCACACATTCTCACTCCAATCTTATCTGGGCACAATGATACCTGCAAAGTAACTTTCTTCTTTTCCTTTTAAAATGTGTTATTACAGAGGTGCTACTATGATTCCTGACTGGCCCAGCTTTGACCAGAGGTGGGTCCATGTTGGAGCTAGCATTGGCACTGTAGGACATGGAGGAAGTTCCTGACAGTTTCTCACAGAAGCTACCTCTGTATCTCCCCTGCTACCAGAAACTGGCCATGCAAACTCAACACACACCTATAGAATTCACCTGCTCAGTTTTCTCTTTCTGGTTATATTCACAGTCCAATCCTGAAATGAACAATGATAGGAAAATTTCACAGCTGGGAATCTATCTCAGTCCATTTTTCCTAGCTTCCAGACCAAAGCAAGCCTTTCCCATCAAAGGGCCAAATCCTGCCACTGAGTAACCAAATCATTAAGGCTGAGCCCTGCTGAAGTTCCCTGTGGGGATCACACTGCTCTGGACTCCTGACACTGGAAGAACATGATGTGTGCACACCAAGGGCTGACAGGATCAGGCCCACATCTCCTGCGTTTGAAAGATGTGCAAGCAGAATTTTAGGGTGACTTCAAAAGCAGATGAAAAAACATTTTCCATGCACACAGCACTGTCACATTTCTCCAGGGAATGCTGTGTCTACTGTGTTATGTATAGAGGTATCTTTGTATAATGTTCCCAACATTTTAAAAGCACCAACAGAAAAAAATTCATCTGAGAGACATTTTTTTCTCCTGTTCCTTAATATCATCACCAGAAACTGATGAAAAGCTTTCTACACTGCAGCAAGATTTTCTGCTTATTGGCATTATTAGCCATGATAATTTCCACGTGTCCCTTCATTGGGAGGGGATGCTCCTCAGCAAGGCCTGACATTAACCTTTGCTGCTGCCACCAAAAAGGTCACTTATCAGTGAAAACACAGGCAAGCAACTGATTTAAGTAGCAATTATTTTAACCAGTTTCTTCCAGCCTAAAATACAACAAGTCCTGCACCTAGAGAAGAATGGCATAGATGCTCTGCATCTTTTCTCCTGTTGCCATATTTTTATTATTATTCAAAATTACTACACACTAATTTTGGTATTGGTTTGTATTAAGGATCTTCTCTTTGGTATCTTACAGCTTTTTTTATCAGGTAAGAGAAAAGACAATTCCCAATCTCCTCCAGAGTGAACCCACAGGCAGATTAGGTGAAGGAAACATCTGAGAACTGCTGGCTCTAAAAGCATCAGACTTCACTTCTGCTCCAAAATAACAAGCTCATCAAACCATCTGAGAGTAGACACGGACTTGAGAATCTCTGAACTGGGGTCAGTCTTCCATGTGAGAAAAAAATCCTATGCAGGGCTACCAGCTCTAGTGGGAAAAAATAATATTCCTCTATGCCCATTAAACCCACATTTCACTGCAGCTTTCTAAGAACTAGACATAATTCAGTGCCAAGTATTTCCTTTTGGGTCTCTTAACATAGGTATCTTCTCATGCTGAACATCAAATCAGTTCATCCTGGTCCCAGAAGGTCTGCACTGAAGAAATTACTGCACTGGAAAATTCAGGCTTTCCATGCCCACACTTTCTCTCAAATGAAGATTAGCTCAGTTATAGTCCAAAGGAGCCCTTTAATGGCCAACATATGCTTTGGCATCCTGCCAGCAGAGCTCTCTTAAAGCCATCCAACAGAGTGACACCATCAGTTACAAAATCTATGTGTCAGGTCACTGGGTTATGAAACAGAAGTGTTGTAAGCACGCAAGGACATGGCCGAGGCTCTGCTGTGAGCAAAGATAAAATTATTTTTCTGGAATCAGATTACTATCTTGGAAGGCATTCCGGTGGGAAAGGGTTGCTGGACTGTAATAGCATTTATACTGGGAAATACGAGTTCCAGTGTTCAGAATTGTTAAAAAACACTGAAACCAGTAAAGATACTAATCCATGGGGTCCTACTATGACAAAGCAGGTAGCACATTGGTGAGGTATTGCATGCTTGGATGGAAAAATCCATCTTAGACTGTACTGTGATGGACTACAGTAAAAATCAGAAGTCACTCTTCCCACAGGAAATGACAGCCACGCAAAATGAAAAACATGATAAAAAGCAATATGACTCTCCCACACATTACTTCCTAGTAACACTGAAGAACAAGAACACACACATTTGTAGCATACTTAAAAAAAGTCAGCTCCATTGCAGACGTATCATGAGCAATGAGTGTGTGTCCCAGCCCAAACCAACTGAGGGCCAGAGAAGCTGAAAACTACAATAAAGTCAAAAAAGAAAGGGGAAAAAATATAAGAAAATAAAGTCAACACTGGCAAAGTATCATCACATTGTACTGATTAAAAAAAAATATGACCTGTATGAGTATTTTTAAAATATACTCCATGGCAGAGAGAAAGACAAACTCTCAAAGTGATACAGCTGTCAAACCTTAAACTCTGCAGACGTATGTGGAAAACAAAAGCGGCCAATATCAATAAACATCTTGATCTAAACTGTGAAGGACTGCTAGGGTTATTTCTGGTTTACAATTGCACTTCTGTAGCAGTCAGTTAACACTGACTATGGTGGCAACCACTATGTGAGATGAAGAGCTAAGGCAAAGTAAAGTCACACTAAACAATAAAGCACGGAGGGGGAAAATTAAAAGGTCAGACAAATATAAAAAGGAAAGATGGAAAACTACACAGATACTAATAAAGTTTCTGAATTGCAGTGCAAGAGATTACAGAGAAACCCATCCTTCCCAAGCTACTTTCTGCTCTCCTCATTTCTCCTTATCCTTCTCTGCAAATGAAAATGTAACTTTTGTTTATGCCTATATGTAAATGCTGAGAATCAAAGGCATTACACCCAGCTTCTGAGCACTGCAGAAGAACAAAAAGGCCATTATTTGGATGGAGAATCAATCTGTATCACTGACTTGACTGTTCTCTTTTTTATTAGCAGCTGTTAGAGAAGGGATAAGGGAGTGTGCTGGTGTAGTGCAGCTGTTCCACATATGTTATAAATAAGGGCTGGTAAAACCTCATCCTATTTTTAACATTAAGGAAAAAAGTCACAAAAACTCCCCATTAATGCCTTGTAAGTGGAACTTTTATCCTCTTCTTGACTTTAACGTCCAGAACTGAATACTCAAACCAGACCATTCTTAAAACAATACTCATTAAAAAAAGGAAAGAAAATGCAATTTAGTGGAATCAGATTTAGCCAGCCTGGAGGATGTAACCAATTAGTGTGTACAGTGTCTTTTCCTTCAAAAGCAGACACTTAATCAGGATGAAAACAACTCCCTTAGATCCTATTTCCAACAAAAGTGCTGGATTACTGCATCGAAGTTTCCCTAGCATAACCCAAAGCTGAGCCACACCTTACAGGGCTCAGACACCATCACCCACCCTTCCCAAAGTAGTGCTCTCTTCCCTTGCTGGGTTGGTGCTTGTGGCCAGAGCCCCACTCCTGCTTACCAACCGCAGTGCAGAAAACACCAACAACCATTCAACATGAAATCCCAACCACAGGCAAATCCCCAGTCACCTGTTTTCGGGGTCTGGCACTGTCATGTTGCGTGTCACGTAGCACATCTTGAGGGGAATTGTCTTCCTGTCTCTGTGGATGGAGAGCGAAAGTTGCGACATGGGGTCAGCAGAGGCACAGCCCAGGCGCGGCGACTCGGGGGGCGGCATCTCCCACCCGATCTCGGACACCGGGGAGCCTTTCTTCACATAGGGGGTGGCTTCTCTCATGTATTTCACTATGGAAGAGAGAAAAAGAGAGGGAAAACAATCAATAAATGCATATTCAGGAGCTGCATGCCCATGTGAGTTCTCAGGACTGCTGTTAACCCTTGATGCTGTCCATTATTTCTGCTCACCAAGCATCCCAGCATGGGAAGCTGTGCAAATACAGAAGATGGAGATGTGCCCACTGCCAGTGTCAGTGAGGTGCTATGAGTAAAATGAGAGAAAAGAACAGCATAGGCCAAGTATGATCATACAGCCATACAGTGTAAAGCCAGGAGAGCCATCCCACCTTTCTGTGATGGTGGGTAAGCAGTCATGCAACAATTGCCTCATACAGAAGCCATGAGCTGTCTGAGGTACAATGATGTTTTAAAGAAAGACATTCAACCAAGTGACAGTGAACCTATTATTCCCCTATCTAAAATGTTCCAGCAATACCTCCAGTGATTCCAACTCACATCTTGCTTCTATTTCACACTTGTCAGTGTCCCATCACTAATCTCAACAACTATTTCGGCTTGCTGGAAAGGAGTTTAACCTAATCTACTTGTACATATATATATATATATATAGATATATATGTGGAGTAAACAAAAACCAATCCACTTCTTAGCCTTTTCTTGGGAAAATAAAATCGAGCTTGAGCCTTTTGGGAGAGTGAAGGTGTCAGATTAGATCTCAGCCTCTTCCAGGTTTTTTTCCAGAATGGATAAGAAGAGTGAATGTAGGATTCTGAAATTATCTTACTGCATTAAAACCCAATATCTCTTTTACATGTATACTTCATATCCCCCTCTTTAGGCAGGCAAATATTGCAACATTTTCCTCTTGTTTTTTAACTCTTTTGGTAGTTTCAGCTCACTTTTGCTTTGGCTATTGATGTGCTTGGCAAATCTGCCAGCCACAGCCTCCTTCCCCTTCACAAACCTGATGGAGCTCAGACAAGACAAGACATCCCGTTTTAAGAGCCCTGGTTAAGCCAATATTCCCCCTGCACACAGCTGTGGCTGCACCACTGGCTGCTGCCACTCGATTGTACCCAAAACTCCAACAGCAGTGACGTGACCTGAAAGGGCACAGGCATTGTGAACTTATTTCGGGAAGTTAATAAAATGCTGTGAGAGAGCATTTCAAGGAAATGGTGCAGATCATCATGTCAGCTCAGCTGAAGAAGCTGGGAATGACTGAATAACAAAAAGGTGGGTAAATTACAAAAAGGCATTGTGGTGAAGGATGTTAAATTAGGGAAAGCCAACTGAAGTTTCTGAGTTCAAAATGAAAGCAAAATAAGTACTCAGAACAGTGGAGAAGAACAACAGTGTTCCTGTCAAAACCACAGATCAGTTGATTAGCTTCAGCAGCACTATTTTCGAGGCACTTAATAAAAATTTTACCAAGGGAGAAAGCAGTACAAATCTTGAGTCCAGGCTCTGTGAGCTACTTTTCCTCTAAAACACCTCAGTGCCCATCTTGCCGTTGTTCCTTTTATTCTTTTTTTAAAAATCTGTTAACTTCAATCAAAAGGACTTCTGTATTTAGGTATGTTATGGGATATTCCTTTTTGAGAAGGACCATTTGTGATTAATCAGAAAGGCTATCCACTCAATACTGATGTTTTTATTTCCTTGTCCAATCCTATCCTATTTTCTTAAATTAATTTGTTCCCTTCTCAGGAAAGAGTTGGCACAGAATTCCACCAGGCTTCCAGAAACTATTTCAGGCAAAAAGAGATGAGATTTTTTTTTAAACTTTTTTAGATATATACCTAAAGTCCACTATCTAAATACCTGTGTCACCTAATTCCCTAAACCAGTGCTCATCTTTGTGTACTCCAAAAACTACACAATTTTCAAAGGTGCTGAAAATAAGCAGTTGTTGCCAGTGTCATAGAGATACTGGTTTCAGCAGTTGCCATCTCAGTTTGGATGTACTCATAGCCTTAGGGAAGCCAAGAAAGAAAACAGATACAGATGTGGTGAATCTATTCCTGTTAAGACTGAATGAACACAACTCTGTCATTAATTTACATGGGCAGAACATTTGAAGCTGTGAAAATCACGTTCAACTTCAAACAAAATTTTGTTCCCTTTAAAACTAGAGATTAATGACTGACCTGTTGAAAAAAGTAATCCAGTCAGTTTTTGAACCCTGGTACAGTGACATGCCAGCAAATGTGATTCCAAATAAAGGTCCAGGTCTCAATAGTGTAGCTATTTCATCTGTGCTATTTTTGTCCTTTTTCAGTTGCAGCTATATCCATTCAACCTTAGCATATTTTAATTAAGAATAGGAGAGAGGGGTAAGGGGAGGAAAGAAGCTGAAGTAAAAAAATTGGCTGAAAACCTAAGCAGGAACACAAAATGTGAATTTAATTCCCCAGAGATGGGACAGAAAAAATGAGGCAGCCCTTCCATGTGTCAAAAGCCAAGTTTCCATACGATGTACCGGTGAATTCAGGGCAGACAGCTGCAGTGTTTCACAAAATCCCATGAAAAAAGAAGAAGGAGTAGGGGGAGAGCAGAAACACAATCCTCTTTCCAGAAACTTAGTCTCAAACACGGCAAAAGCCAAGAAAACTACCTTGAGGAAGTACATCCTATGAAAATTCCTTCCAGCCTCTGAACTCACAGACATCTAGTTTCTACTACATCTTAACAGAAGATGGTTGCTCAGCCCCAGGGATATGAATAAAGAGTTATTAATGCACTGACAAACTGCTAACACCATCTTCATATGAAATTCCACAGTAGAATGAGAAAAAAAATGAAGTAAATACATACTTTCTGTTAAAAAAAAAAAAAGAAAATAAGCATTTTTCTAGCTTCTACTAATAACATTCCACTTCCTACTAAACACAAGCACAGCTTTCTGGATTAATGGCTGAATTCTGCTGGGTTTTACAACCCAGACTTTATGGCTGTTGCATATTCAGGTGTGCTTCATATTTTAAAAGCCCTCAAATGGATACATATAAAAGCAGAAATATAATACAGGAGTGGAACAGGTGGCAGAACTTGATCCATTTATATAATTTTTTGTTATTATTTAAACTTCAGAGCCACTGCTTCCATTTACTTCATCAACATCTGTAATTACATGTCCATAACCAAAGACCAGTTTGTGAATTTAGCTGAAATCAGGCACACACTGTTCAGATGACTCATGAGTTTTATCAGCAATTATTTCCTATTTACCTCTAAATTCTGGGTGCAAATACAGCAGAACATGCTGTTTTATAACAATACACCAGCAACCCTACTACGTAGAGAGCAATTTAGGATGACCTCACACGTTTACATTTTGCAGCCTGTTCACTAACCAGTTCTTAAGCCACATAGCAAAAAACAAGTTGATACCAGTATCTATTATAGGCATGCTTCTGTTCCACACTGCACTATCTGAGAATCATGGATACAGCAAAGTTAAACTGAAGTTATACAACTCACTTCCATCACCAAGCTTTAAAACCAGAAAAAAGATTATACAGTCTGTTGGACATTAAAGTAATAATGTGGATAATACTGTTTTCAGAGCATTACACTCAAGAGCTGGATTTCCTTTTTGATACAGTAGTGCCAATTCAGGTACTGACTGAAAAAGAGACTATCAAAAACACTGATTTTTTATATTGCCAATGAAACTAATGAATTAAAACCTCAAAACATTTAATAAAAATAAAAAAAGCATGCCATTGTATAACAACTCTGAATTATAAATAACTATTTTATAGGCATGTATACACATATACGTATCTTTGGAGTATATACATATGTCTAACATATATACAAATATTAAATATATATGTATATAAAAATGTCACCATTTTTAAGACCACCAGAACACAGCAAACACAGAAAACAACACGCAGGGACTCAGAAAAAAATTCTAATAGTTTCATTATTATAATTCAGTTTACTTATAAACAGTAAGTTTAGCTAGAAGTTGTCTAAATTCATTTGTTTGATACTATAGCTCAAGTTCAGAGATCCTTATATTCAGTACTAATTAATGATCCATACCCTTTTGCTGCACCACTAATAAGAAACTGCGGTCAAGCAATTAAAATTCCAATCTCTGGAGTGCCCCTCCCCACAGAGAAGAGGAAGGGAAGTGGCAATCAAATGAATCAATCCACTGATACACACTGAAATATTTTAGATTTATTTTTTGATCTGCAATTTACAGGCAATGTAGCTTCCAAAAAAGGACTTCATTTATTTGTGCTTCTGCCAAGTCCCAAGACTCTACAATTAATCCTTTGTTACTGTTTACAGATGACTTTTTTGGGGGGAAGAAGCAGGCTTTTAATGAGAGAAAAACTACAGACCAACTTGGTCAGGTTCTTGGCCAGACGCCTTTCTGAGAGCTGGGACTCTCCTGACACATTCAAACTGTTTCCTAGGAGGGAAGACAAAGAGCACTAAGGGGAAGCCAGCAAGCTGGAGGAAAGCTCTTTTGTTACTACAGGAATGAGGACAGGATGTGTAGGTTTACAATACCAAAGTAAAAGGAACAACATACCCGAATCTGCTTGAAGACACTTGATCAAGGAATTCCTCTTTGCAGGAGAAAAGCACAGAGAGTCCTCTACCATATTACCAGAATCTCCCTGCTAGGCTTTATGTGAGAGATCAAATTTCCTCTAAACTCAAGCCAAGTGCATGCCTTTTAGTGAAGCACGGTATAAAAATGAGATGAGCTGCTGGTGCCATCATCAAAACTAAGACCCAAAGAAAATTTATGAATCAGACCATCTATAAAGATGTGTCACATGATCCTTTCAACAGCTTTAATGTGGGCATAAACCAAAAAAACAGTCAACAATCCTGCTTGTCAGTGTTTTCACTACATTTCCTATAGAAACATCTGTTACTACCTTCGGATAAGTATTATCCATTAACATTATCTGCCTTCCTCCATGCTGAAATGGATTTGAAATAGTAAACCTCTTGATCAGCCAAAAGCATCAGATCTCCACCTCTGGGAGATGACAGAAATTAGTTAAAATAAACACCTTGTTAGAATAACAATCTCCTTTATGCTTTGGCTATTTCTCATGCTGTAGTGAGACTATGCTCAGTTTCTCATTTTCTGCTGTTTTTAAATTCCACTGAATTCAGTGTATTGTCTATTCACCTCCATAAGAGACAGGTTTGGATTTAAATCACAAGGGGCTGTTTTAAAATCCTTTTAAAAATACATTGCAGTTATTATGCTTTTTATATGGAATACAAGAATGAACGTTTCGAAATAATAACTTCAGAAAGATCCAGAAGACAAACACATCCTTAAGATAAAGTTTACCTGAAAGAAGCACATTAGCAATTCATCCCAAAAGGTGGCTAGTAAGCAATCAGGCTTCAAGTTTGAGTTCAGTAAGGTACAAACAGGCTGGATTAAAAAGATCACCAACTCCATTTTAAAAATAAAAAGAATACTTCACAGTGTCCTTTTAAATTTGCAGCTGCTTTTATAGGAAAGGTGAAACTATGTTAAGGACTGCTATAAGCACCATCACACACTTGGACTCAACAAATGAAGGCAGTACCTTCAAAGTACCTTGCAATAAGCAATTTTATGTTGTTAAGAGAATTTCTTTGTCAACAAAGCAAGAAGACTTGAGGTCTTGGCCCCATCAAACAGGAGAAAATGGGACTAAATAGACTATTCTCAGGAAGCCATGCAATGGTGCAGTTTGTGAAACCTCATGGTTTTGATACCTTGAATAGGTCACAGTGATTAGTCACACTGTGTTATCTACATCAGGCTTCAAAAAGCATAACTCACCACCAAAAATGTCTTACAAGTTTAAAAATGGCAGGGGAAAACCCAGCACAGGTCTTGGCTGGAGCAATGGGCAGCCCCTGCGGACGCTTCCTTCTTCCCATCTGCACCAGGGGCCTCCACTCTGATTTCAGCACTTGTGAAGCTTACACATATAAATGGAGATTACATTCCCAGGCCACCCCATGCTTCTGTATAACATCAAAAATTCTTCCCTTACTTACCCTCAGTTTCTTTTCCTGACACTATGCCTGTGATGTGGGGCTGATTCAGCCACTGATTCCCTAGGTCTGATGTTTCCCTTTAGCAAACGCTTCTTCAATAGTTTCTGAGTTTCCTCAGCATAAATGTTTTCTAGGGAGGGAGGGCTTTATATGTCTTCTTATCTTATGCAGCATATCGATTCTGTCAATTGTAAAGCCCCCAAATATTAATTCATTTTCATTCCTCCACAAGGCATGGTTTTGGACTGCACATAAAGCAGCATGAGCAAAGCACACGGCTCATGTCCCACCAGCCTGTACCAGCCAGCCTGAAAACTTCATCTCCAGTCAGCACACCCCACTCCTTCCCTCTGAGATCACTGGGAGCTGGTCACTGCTAACCATCCCCCTTCAGCTCCTTTGTGAGCTGCATTTCCATGGTCTAATAATAAAGTTCATGTTTGAAGTTAACAGCACGCATGCTTGAGGAAGCAGGACGAATTTCAGTGCTGGGGTGAGATTTTCTGTATTTCTGTTCAAAACAAATTAACAGAAACTAATCAGACACAAACTTGCATCACACAGAATCACAATGGAACTGGAGAATGGAATATGTGACACCACCACTCAAGCTGATGAAGTGATTAAAAGCAGCCACAGGTTGTCAGTAACCTGGTACATAAAAGTTTCAAACTGGCAAAGTAATAATAATAAACTAAAGGCAGACTGTTTCCATTGGGTGTTTTGCAATACTTTCCATTCTAATGTCTATTATTCATACCTACTACACTGAATATGCTACAGTTTCCTTCAAGTAATTTAGTTTATTTTAAATTTCAAAGTTTCTGTTTCAATCAACTGGATGTATTCAGTTCAGAATTTTGGTATGTTATTAACAATAACTGCATGAATTGTAGAGTCAATGTCCCATAAGCTATTATCTATCTTTCAAAAACTTTATGTACTGCAGCAAAATAAATGCATATACATCTCTCTCCTCATAATCTGAAAAACAAATTTTAGCTTGTAAATCCCAAGTACACAGTTTGGTTAAAAAGAAGATGCATATAGCTTGATCTAGGAGACACTGATTCCATCTTGAAGAGCTTGTACTCAAAAGAACCAGAATTCAGTGGAGAACAGGGAGCAGCTACATTGCACAAGTGTCTCTTATCAAATAAACTACAAATTGAAAACACTACTGCCAAAACCTGAAGGCTGTAGCTATCTAACCTACTACATTCTTAAGTAAAATGTGACACAGCTCATTTGCCACATTGTTATGTGACACTGAACTCTACAATTAGAACTGTGCAGATCTTTTATAATAGAAGTGGAAAACATCTGAAACTGGCAATTTGGGAGCTGAACATGGAAATTAGCAGTAACATTTTGAGAAAAAGCATTGTGGGACCTGTGAGTCACTCACTGATAACCAAACTGGAGCTTCTGCTTGTCCCCAAGGCAGAATGTTTCCTAAGTTTAGCAAA
>VXBI01009652.1:265842-281579 GCA_013397375.1 Toxostoma redivivum
GCTTTAAAAAAAAAAAAAAAAAAAAAAAAAAGGCAGTTTAGTCAGACAGTATTAGAAGTACATAATACTACTCAGAAGTACAACAGAAAAATCTAACTTCATGTTAAGCAGAGAAATGGAGTGAAATACATGTCTTCAACTGAACTGTAGGACTTCTATTCTTAAGGGCCTTCTCCTACCCAAAATTGACACTTTATATTTTAAAATCCTTTAACTAAATCTCAAGAATAAGTTGATTCAGAATTTCTTGTGTGCTGCTTATGCTTGTTTCTCTGCCTCTGTCAGTATTTATAGCTCCCTCTCCCATCACCCACACACTCAGATGGAATTCAAGGTGTCTGGCATTTCCAGCATGCTATAATTTTTCTATTTACATGAGTAATCTCAAGTGTCAGAACAAATATTTCAACCGCTAGTGATTATGTGAAAAATACATAAGGGTATTACAGTTTTAGAGGGTGCTGTTATTTCAGCAGGCGCACAAATCATTAAGTAGGTACAGGGTAGACTGAAAATGGCATTCACTGAGAGGGAAATTATAATGCTGTGTATGATTGTACCTGTTTTACAGATCGCTAAACTGACACAGGCAAGTTAAACTGCCTTCCTCAAAGTCATGCAGTAAGTCACTCACAGAGTTCTCAGCATTACATTCAATTTCTACCTATATTACTTTTCCTGTTTAAACAACTCAGAGATCCTAGTGCCAGTGAAAACTGGATTTGCAATGCCTACTGTCTTCTCCCTGTGAGAAGACCTTTGAAGGCCTTCTAAGATCTCCAGGATTTATTTTGAAGAGCAGAGCTGTGATCATTTGCAAGGTTTCAGTTCACACTTTGCATTCTTCACTGGATAATACCAAGAGCTTTGAAAATGAACAAATTCAGGGTATGAATTCAGCTAAAAACTTGCTGTAACTCCCATGGTTGGGCTGTACACCAAAAGGCATCAGATCACCATTAAAGTGCTTGTTTTGGGGAATCCTTCAGTTTGCAACCTTACCAACAGGACAGGCCAATGGCAATATCCAGAATCCTCAAGTACCAGATTATGAATACTTACCCATATGGGGAAGGAAGGAAGGGAGGAAGGAATACAAACACTATTTAAGTTCAATGGCAAACACAAATCCTAAACTAATTAGGGGAAACTGGGACGAATCTTTCTGATATGGGCAAAATGTAGTAACTCTGTTTCCTCATAAGTCAGGAGCACCTCTGCCTGGTTCTGAAGTCCAAGCACAGCCTCACACTGCCTCCACTCTCCCTAAAGTCATTTGCAAGATTGCCCTGCAGGAGAGGGGCAGACCTGGAATGAGGTTTGGCTGTACACCTATTTCCTAGCTCATCTAACACTAGAAGAAAACTACATGAAGCAGGCAGATTGCTTGCTGAGGCACTGAGAGAGAGAGAAGAGCCCACATGACACCACCCCTTGTATTTCAAGGGGTAAAGGAAACAGGACTGTATATGCAGGGAGGGTGATGAAAAGAGTTGGACAATGAAACATTAAACCACATCCCTGTGCCTCAGTTCTTTGGCTCCCAATTGAATAGAGCTCTTTTCTACCAAGGATTATAGTTTTCTGTAGGAACAAGCCGCTGAAATCCTATCAACAAACTACAACGATCAACAATTAAAGAATAAGCACACTGGTCATTAGCATCGGCTAAAAGGTTTTCAGAAACCACACGCACTTTGAGCAAGCTTGGGAAATTCTCAGAACTGAGGCACAGAAAGAGACAGAGACTGAGACTGAAACCGAAACCCAACTGTGCTGCCAGAGGACCATGGATGGCATCGTGTGCTGCTCTTTGCATCTTAAAGTCTCTTACCAAGATGACAGCTCCTCTATTCTCATCCCTGAGGAGCTATAGTTACTGCATCTTAAAAAATGCCAATGATCCATGATGGAATATGGTCCTCCTGGAACTTCAGTGCATAATGCAATTTGGGGTGAGAAATACTTGGGAGGAGGAGCAGGTTTATTACTTTTAAATAACCTCATCTAAAACTATTCTACAGACAGGATCTCAACAACTAATTAGGGAAGACAGTGAACAAGGGAAGCAATGAAAATCCTCACAAAAATACTAATTTCAGGAACTGTTTTTTTCCATGAAATGGTTTTGTGAAGTGCTTTAAAAATACATCTTCATTCAAATTCTTTTCTTTCTCTACAAACAAAACAGAACTGTGAATTGACATTTTGATTTAAAATGTCTTTTTAAGATCAAACTCCTTTTCTAATAAATATTGCATAGAGTTTCCCAGCATCCATTTTGTCAGCTGGAAAATTTATACAGTTATGATTCTATTAGGTTTCTTGCAGTGGACTGAGCATTTAATCAATGAGAGCAAAAAGCACCTAAATAGGGTTAGGCTGCAAATTCCTTTCAGTGAGAAGTTAAATCCCCATTAGCTTTGAGCCATAAGCCCCCTGGGTTTAGCACGAAGCTTAAAAGATAACTCTGTGAGGGGTCATGGCTCTTTACTGAGGCATAGAAAGCCTATTTCACAGATTGTCCTGCAATAATAATGTAAATATAATCCTGTTTCAGTGGGCACTTTATCCTTAAAGAAAACAAGCAATGTTTTCTGTCCCAGAAAAAAAATCATATTAATCTTCAATTTAAGGGTAAAGTAATTCCCTGCTTCATTCAAGCCCCATTATAGGGAACTACTGAGTCTGTCCTGGCCCTGTTCTGGTGCTGGGGCCATCAGAGTCCCCCCACCTCTCTGCAGGGCAGGACAGGCACAGCCTGCTCTCAGCAGCTGCTTTCAGCAAGTGAAGTTGATTCGGCACATCAAAACCCATTTGCTAAATGCCGGTTTTGACTGTTTCAGGTTTGGTCAAAGCCAGGTTAAAATAGTACAACCTATTGTTTTTCAGAGTCTTCAAACTGCCTGCCAAGTACTTTTTGGTCAACTAGCACAAGAGGCTGATAACAGGGGCTGGAAAAGAAACTGGCAATTTCAAGCTGAGCTTCAAAGGGCTGTAATAAAATGCAACCCCGGTTCAAATCATCACAGAGAAAACCATTTGTTTAATCAGTGAGAAGAATGCTAATTTGTTTGTATCTCAAATTTATTTGCCATTTGTACTACTGGACCACTTACCAGGATTAGTGAGGAACTAGGGCATGACAGCCTCAGATGCTGTGCAAACAGAACAAAAAGCTGCTCCCCGCCCAAAGATCTTAGAAATCAAGTACAAGTTAAAGGACAATAGGGACATGACAAGGAAATAAGCAGGGAGAAGAGCCCACAGTAAAAATCATGCATGTATCTCCCCGTGTTGTTACAGGTGTTACTGCATTCCCTGTAAGGGACACAGCAGAAGCAGGTGCTGTTTGTAAAAACACCGAAAAAAACATGAGTGGGGTGATACAGTTGCTAGGATGCTTTTACAATTAATAGTGGCAAGAATTTTCCATTGTTATTACTGCTACTTCCGAAGCAGGGATTCCATCAAGACATAAACTTTCAGCACCACCTCAGGCATAAAAGGTTTTCACACTGGAGCTGTAGCCTGAATTCTGCTGTTAGATATAGATATAAAAGCATTTGTCTGAAGCAAGGACAGCTCAAGTGACTGGGAGCAGTTAGCCAGATGAGGATGCCCAGCAGAGCCTGTATGGGCAGGCAGACAGCCTTGAGGCAAATATAATGAAAAATCCTCAATACATGTGCAGATTAACAGCAGCTCTGCTGAACTTCACAATCTCTGTCTTGGCCTTGCATGTTCAGGCCAATTCACACAAAAGGGAAAAAGAATACCCTGCTTGTAAGTCTGTCCTGTGGGACCTGGGAATAATCCTGTTGCAAAAGTAAATAAACTTGCAAGGCTTGCAGACTGAAAGCAAAGGATAGTACATGTGCATGCTTCATTAGTGTAACTGGGTTTCTTTATGCTCTGGTGTGGGAGTACCTTTGAAATGAGGAGCTGAAAGCACAGCTTTCTCAGCCACATCATCTGTGCATTTACAGAGACCTGGGGATACACAACAGGGATAACTATCTGTTTGAGGCTTGTTTGCTTTATTTAGCTCAAGGGCAGGTCTCTCCTGCTACTTGCACAGAGCACAATCAGATTATATCAGTGCGGCTGCTTTTTTTTGCCTTTTTTTTTTTTTTTTTTTTTTAACATCAGCAGTACTGATGGGCACAGACGGGGAAAGAATGTATCAAGAATAATTTCTGCCTCAAAGAGCTTCTGATCTCAAGGTCACTTACAATTTCTGCCAAAGTCACTGGGTTCATCATCAGTGAGAATTAGCTCAGGTCAAATGGTCAAAGCTGAAGATATGAATAGTCTATAAAGAAGCAAAGAATGGGAAGTAGGAAGAAAACTAACCCTGGCAGGTTATACAGCAGCATGAGTAGCTGTTGAACTCCAGTTCAACAAGAGATATCCCAAATGAAACCAATGGACAAGAGCTTTGATGTCACCTTTAGTGCTGACACCACATCTCAGTGCAGATTGCAAACACCAGCCTGTCTGTGTCCCTACAGGGTGACTCTCATCTTGCACACCAAAGGCCATCAGAATATTATCAACATATACTTCTAAAGAGATCACTCACATAAATAAACTGACTTTTCGGCTTATTACTATTGTAGGTTTGTGCTCCAGCTTTTAAAGGACACGTTTGAAACTCTAGATATCAGCAAGAAACAGGCAATTCATTATTTACACCATACTCATCTACAACTCTTTAAAGACCAATTCTGCAACTGCCCCCCTTTCAGAGGCTGTAAGAGGCGGAAGTAAAGCTGGTGGCAGATTGATACCCTAAAGCAAAACCTTTGACGAATTTGCCTGATTGGTTATTGAATTTTAAAAAAAAAGATGGGGAGCTGGGAGAGGATTTTAAACTAGCTGGTGGCAGAGGTATGTCTGTGACATATACATCTCTTCCATCACAAGGGAGTGTTAGAAACTTACTCTGGTGGGTAAATAATGGCCCACTAGTTATCCCAAGTTAGGAGCTGAGAATACTGGAATGTTGTATACACTCTTTGTTTAACCAAGAGTTATTCTGTAGCTCTTTCATTAAATGCATGACAGATTAGAGAATGTACAAACCTATCAAATCAAAGAGGGCAGACCAGTTCTGAAGTATGTGCCAGTAAACAGAGTACTTCTAGGTCACTTCAGCTTCCTCCACACTGTTTCTCATATTGCACTGCCTTGTCTTAGCCCACTGAAGAGACAAATCATAATCACCTTCAAAGACAGGACTAGGAGACCAGTAGGACTCTTTCAGATTGACAGCACAATCCCCGGATCTCAGTTTATCTTACAAACACTAGACACGGCTCATACTCTGAGGTTTATAGGATTTGTGCTTAGCAAGCAGTGACACTAATGATCAGTGACCAGAAAGCCCTCTTCAACAGAAATGTTAATGAAATAATTCAGTAACAACAGATATACAACAGAGCAACTATACAGACACAAACCAATGCAATAATACATAGACATTTATAAATGTACAGATTTACATGCATCTTTTCAACATGTGCCATGTCCTAGGGTGCTGTTAGAGATTTCTGGCCCTCCATTCCTCCAGCAGCTGTTACCTGATCACCTACCCCTCAACTCCTGGGACCAATTCTACATTTGTTCCTGTCAGGAACTGAGCAGCAGCAGTAGTCTCCCCTTCAGCCAGCATGTGCCTCCCTCCCATGGGCACACACTGCACACTGCTCTCACCCACCCCAGTGAGTGCCACTCTCTTCCTTCCCCATCCAAAACATCTCACCTTCNTCCCTCCCATGGGCACACACTGCACACTGCTCTCACCCACCCCAGTGAGTGCCACTCTCTTCCTTCCCCATCCAAAACATCTCACCTTCCCTTTCATCCTTTCCTTCCCAGGGCAGCAGCATCTAAACTCCTCTGCTAAGGAGGGGAAGGAGGAATCAGAGGAGGCACAGATATAACCTGTGCTACTGAGCCAGGCTGCCCTTGCCTGCACCCCACTGGCTCTGTGCAGAGGCTGCACACAGGGAGCAGCAGCTGATGCCAGACCCCAGCACCACTCCCACCCTGGCAGTGCCCTGTGCTGGGACAGGTGCTGTGCTGTGTAGCTTGCAGAACTGTCCCTGTGGGAAAGCACAGCAGCAAGGGCAGAAGTATCCCATGAGCTATGTGTTGTACTCTGGAGAATGATGCCAACACGTTCATGTCAGGAATTCTATCTACCATTGCACAGTATTGTCTCCCTAACAAAATATCTTTATAGCGTTCATAGCACTCTCTAACCAGTATTTTCAGGTCACTTCACAGCAGCTCAGCACCCACCACAGTCAAATGAAGTTGTGGCAGTAGGGTTTTAGCGCTCACTGCAAATGGAAGCCTTGGATAAAACAGGAATGAGGTGTCCATGCTGGACCATGGCATGACCACCACCACCTTCTGGCTGGCATGGGGAGTTACAAGAAAGTTAAAGACAAAATATATTTAATAATATAAAGTCAAATTAAGTTTTGAGAAAAGGATTGTGATTTTAATGGAAAATAAAACTTTATCAAATCAGTCATACTGTAATCCTAAAAACAAAACAAAAAAAACCCCAACAAAACCAAACAACAAAAACACCCAAACACAAAACGAACAGAATGTTTATGGGGGCTGTTACTGAGACGTTACCTAACAGGATGAGCAAACTCATTACAGCCTATCTCCTTGAAATTCTTCACTTTCTTATAGTCTACAGTGCATTTCGAGAGCATTAGCTGCAATGGTGAATTCCAGCTACATTCAATACAGGCAGTAATTAAATGGTTATAAAAACGTGGAGCTGGAATGCTGACAAGCTCTATGAGCAGCATTATCGGCAGTGATGGCCAGGGAGTCAATCTGCTGCACTTCTCCAATGGTTTAAATAATGTTTGTCAGGATCCCACAGTCAACATTTTCTCCCCCCTCCTCTGTGCATCATGCCACAGTAATTGTGCAGATGCCTGCTGTGCTCAGGAGACAGAAAACTCAATAAATTCTTCAGGAGAAGTAAAACACCAACAGAAACCCTCAGACAATTAAGTCATGTTCCATCTTCCAGCAAGACTAACCCAATGGGCACCAACAGCTCTTCCCCAGACATGCATCTCCCCAGATCTTCCTATATTTTTAAATACTCAGGAGTATGCAGCTGACATGCACCCATAAGGCTCAAGAAGGAGCCTCATATATTCACCTCAAAATTTGTGATTGTTTTCATAGTAGATGAGAATCTCCTGAACAAAATTGCTGCGGAAAAGATGATGGGCTATGCTATTGCGTTGGTCCCACACTTCTTACCAAAAACCATTTCCCAAATCTCCTACAGTGTTCTTGTAGCAGCAGAGCCTCTTTGTCCCCCAGGGCAGAGGTAAGGAAAGCAGGTCCAAGCACAGAGGGTCCAGGTGGCCCCTTCTGCTGTGCCTGCTGTGTCCATTGCCTCTCACCCCTGTGCTGGAGCAGAGCTCTGCGTTCTGAAGCCAAGCCTCTGACAAAAAGCAGGCTCCTTTGCAAGAGCTATCACTTTTATAAGAACCGTTGTTTTTCTTTAAATTCAACAGTTGCTCCTTCAGTGGGAGGAAAGGAAGAGTGCACAGGCAGCTGGGCCATCCTGCATAGAGCAAAGCCCCAGCTGCTCACACAACCCTGCCTGTTCCTGGCATCCAGCAGATACAAAAATATCACCAGAAGCAGAGGCACATGCACTGATTTTTTCCCTGCATATTCTCTTACACAACATACTGTTTACTACTCTACAGTCCTTATGCAGCTTCTGAAAGGCATTCAGTTTAAATTACCTTTTCCTACCATCCTCTGCTTTTGATATCCTCACTACATTCCTTTTTATGGACACCCGTTTGTGCTTGTGCTCTGTTTCTGACAAAAAACCTACAAGGCTTTCCCAACTGCTAACCACTAAGGAGAAGAAAAGAGATCAGGTCTATTTTACCATCTGATTTGTTTCATACAATCAATCAATTACGTGGGTCAGGGCTGAGTAATTCCACAAAACTAAGTCCATGTAACAGCTCATCATCTTTCACTATTATTCTCACCTTTCCTCCCTATTCTATTTTCGCCAGCAGTTACACACACGTGTCACACCTTATCCTTAAATGCTGATCTCTTCAATCAATGCACTGTCTCCTCTGCCTTCCTTCTGCATTGCCCAACACTGCAGTGGTATGATCCTGATGTTCACCAGAATGAAAAAAAGTCTGTCTTTCTTTTGGGTTGCTACCACTACAGACATCCAAGCAGTCCTGCCAAAAGCTGGAGAGGCAGGAGGAAGAAAAACACACCCCAAACCTTGGACAATATACTGTACCTCCTTAGAAACACTGATCAAACAGCAGAGTAGAGAGACTTTATCAGCAGTCTGCTAAAGGAAATAACCACAGGCAAACCCTCCTTAGACACCAGAAGATCTACAGAAGAAAAGTGGTATGAAATATTTTCTTCTCTTGAAGATTATTTAGTAAAGAGATATAAAAGCTCAGCAAAATGTTTCCAGCATTAAGACACTAAAACTCTCACTCGTGACACTAGACTCTGATGTTTACAAGACATCAGCTCCTACCACAGTCTTATAATATTTCTAGTTGATTAATTAGATTAAGAAATAAATCAACCATGAAACAGGATTCACCGAAAACCAGGCTCTATTAATTCTGGGACTGTCAGAATTCATGTTTTTTGCAAATAACCAGGAAGTCCAATTATATGCACAGCAAAACACCCAGAACATTAGATTCCTCAAAGAATTTACAGAGAGAGCCCAAGCCCAAAATAACAGTTTGTCTGAGCAGGAACCTGTTCCCTTGCCATGGGAAGAGCCTGAATAGCACAAGACACGCAGCTGCCTTTAGCTTGTGTCAAGTCCTTGCCAAAAGTACCCATAAACAAAGAGTCATCCCCACTTAGCAATGTTCCATACTGGGCCAGATGGAAGCCTTGATGGAAGCTGAGTGGAGAACTGAGGCCTGAAGAGCCATAAACCCTCTTCTTCCCACACATGCTGTTCATGTCAGAGGCATGGCACTAGCTGAGCACCACCAGCATCCAGCACAGCAGCCTGGCCCTACTGAGGATTTGAGTCACCAAAGCCATCAATCCCCTTGTTTAACCAAGCATGGTGACATTGGTCTTTTAAGATGAAAAAGACCAGGAAATCTTCTTGAAGAACAGAAACCAGGCCTGGCTGAGCTCCCAAGATTTCAAGAGATGATTTAATTGTCTCTGATGCTTTGGCAGTTAGCTTTTGGTAGACACATGCTGCTGCTATTCCCTGGGTGATCAAGTTAGCAAAATCAAATTACTAAAACTGAGAAGTGCAGAGAAGGAGGCCTTTAATGTAATCTAACACAACTTAAAATCTAAAATGAAGATAGCCAACAATGTGGCATCACAGGAGGTATTCACTGAGTTAAAATTACTATGTTAGAAACTGGCAATCTCTATAGTTCACAGAGATAAATAGTCCTCTCCAGAGGGCAATTCACGCAGCAGTTATTGTAAAGTGGGAAGAAATCAGCTTTTGGAGCTGTCAGGTTTTCTCCTTTCGTTTGTTAACAAGCGTGAAGAGTCAGTATCTCCTTGTAGCTAGCTGTCAAGCACTTAGCTAAAGTTCAGAGGTATGAGCTTCACCCAGAAGACCAAGAGACTCCACTTGATCAACCTGTATTTGATTTTGCATCAAATCCAGTGTTTTCAATCCAAGGTCATATCATCCAATTATAATTTTTGAATGCTCAAGTGGCACTGCAAAGATTTGCGAGACAGGAAAATAAGAGTAAATTAAATGCTCTGGAGTTTCCATAAGGTTTTTTTGATTACATTACCATACCCAAATCACATGCATATACATTATTCTTTTAACTGCATACCATAATCAGAGATGGCAAGGCAGTTCATTAAGTTTTGCAATCCCAACTAATGGATCTTGAAAAAAAAGGAAGCTCAAACCCATCCATCTCTCCTTTTTCCATTCCTCCTGAAACCTATTCTAAATCAAAGATATGGATTACCCTGTTTCCAATACAAAGCCTGGATAGGCAGAGATAGAACAGGCATTCAGGAATTCCTCTGGGCAGGTTTATTTGGATGGCATCTTGCACAGACAGTGAAGAATGGATGATAAAAAAAGGCTTTTCTCAGCATGTGTGAAATTGAATAATCTTTTAAAGTAACTATATGTAGAAGGCAAAACAAAATAGAAATATAAATTTAAAAGATCATGACAATCAAAGAATAAACTATGTATTGTCCTTTTTCCCACAGAGGTACACAACTACACATCCCTGTCACTGAGCAGTATATTACACAGCTCGATATTCATCTTGACAGTTCAGGAACCACCTGTCACATAGCCCCTGCAGCGCTGCCTGCTTCTCCTTGGAAATCTCCTATGGAGGCCTGAGGGTTTTCAAATCTCCTGCTTTTTGTCTTCATAAATCCAAGATCATACGTGAGGCACCAGAAATGTACTATTTACACCTAATAATATATGAGCAGAACAGGCAAAACTCAGCTGCTAAGCATTCTCCCCAGTCCCTGGGGCGATGTTGGATTTTCAGCCTCTGCCTTCACTCCACTGCTCTGCTCAGTGATGGTTCCCAATGACATTAACAAGAATTAAAACTAAAAACCAAGCTGTCAAAACACAATGCAGTTACACACAGTCCTGCAAATCTGACTGTTAATTTCTCTTAATATTACAACCAGTATTTATTGTGACAATTTTTACTTTGAAACCAATAAACTCATGCATTTGCATTGAACAGTGAGGACTGTCTGTAGGGAAAAATTAAACTCAGAATCTAGTACTACCAAAAAACAAGGGAAAAAAGGTTGCAGGAATTAGACAATGTATTGCCTATGTTTTAATTGATGTTTTCTTCTTTTAAAAGAATAAAGATATTTTATTTATACAACTAAAATCTAAACTGCACTCTAAACCCTCTTCCATCACTGAATCAACTACTACCTTATTCTTTTTTTTTTAATGGTAAAATTACAATAATTAGTCTTAACTGGACAGGCGAAAACAAACCATTTTATTCCATATTCAAAAATATTGCAGCAATCATAAATTAATTTTCTCTAATGCAAGTACTAATCTGGAACACAATTATTTGGGAACTTAGGTGTGTTTATATTCAAGCATAATGACTAGTACCCTCAAATCACAGTCAACTCACTTACCTCTGAAAAACCAGTGTCCACATGGGAACCTTGTTCTGAACAACCACTTTAAACAACTGGCCCCTATGCCCAAGGTTTTCATCACATAAATTCTCCAGGCTCACGTTACTCCATGTTTTCCAATCTCATATGCACAATTTCAAGGTACAAGTTAAAAGTAAAAGCTATATATGGAGGTCTTTCAGGATTGGTTTTCTTCTTGGAAGGCACATTAATATGTATTGTTGACCAACAGTTATTTTGGAGATCTTCCAAATTTAGCATTTCCAAATGCTAAAAAGTGTATGTAGAAGGGGAGAGTACAGGACTTGGCTTTTTAAATGTCAGAGTTACATGGGTGCATAACAAGTAAGAAATTCAAACCTACAGGAAAAAAATATACAGGAAATCAACCTCAAATCAGGCAAGGTAGAAATAAAACCAAAATAAAATCCAAAGTTTTCCAAGTCAATACCCAAAAATATATTGAGGTCTAAGCTGACTACAGCATGGAGAAACATATTTTAGTTTGCAAAGAGAATCTTTTTAATTTCCTAGCAGTAAAAATAGGACACGGATGTCTCTGCTGCAATCCCAGTCAAGAATGGGTGGTAAAAATAATGGTCAGAAATAGAGCTCCAAGGAAATTATTTGGTAGCTGTAGAGGAGACATTCAGGGGCCAAAAGTTATTTCAACAATGAAGTAAATCCTCTCTGTGCCCAGACAGTCCTTCTATTGAGACAGTCTATGGTTACAACAGAAACAAGACCACAGTTATCTCCAGCAGAGAGCTCCATGCCTTGGCTGAAGCACAATGTGCAGCCCTTCCTGGTGCTCCCTCCAAAAGCCCCGCTGACAACAGCAGAGCTGCCCAAGCATTAGTTAGGAGGACACAATATGGCTGCTGAGTTTCAATCAAAACTAATTCATCCTGTCTAGGATTTTTAGCCTTTTTGCTCATGGATGCTAATCAGATAGAATAATTAAGGCTGGAAAAGACTTTTCATGATCACCAAGTCCAAGCTTTGACTAAACACAATCCTGTTACCTGAACCACGGCACTAAGAGCCATGTCCAGTCATGTCTTGAACATGTCCAGGGATGGTTACTCCATCACCTCCCTGGACAACCCATTCTAGTGCTTAAACAACCTTTCAGTGAAGAAGTTCTTCCTGATTTCCAGTCTGAACCTCCCTAGCACAGCCTGAGGCCATTTTTCTTGTCCTACTGCTTGTTACCTAGGAGAAGGGACCAATCTCCACCCAGCTACACACTCCTTTCTGGTAGCTGGAGAGAGTGATAAGGTCTCCCCTGAGCCTCCTTTTCTCCAGGCTAAACACTCCCAGCTCCCTCAGCTGTTCTTCATACGACTGACTCTCTAGAACCTTCACCACCTTACTCTGGGTCTGGCTATTTGGCCAGTTTTCAACCCAGCAAAACGTGCCCCTGTCCAAGCTATGGGCTGCCAGCCTCTCCAGGAAAACGCTATGGGAGACACTATTGAAGGTTTTACTAAAGTCCAGGTAGACAACATCCACATCCTTTCCCTCATCCAGCAGGCCAGTAACCTGGTCATAGAAGATCAGGACCTTCCTTTCCCAAATCCGTGCCAGCTGGGCCTGATCCCCTGGTTGTCCTGTATGTGCAAAGTGACTGCACTCAAGATGATCCATTCCTTCCCTGGCTAACAGGCCTGTAGTTCCCTGGATCCTCCTTCCAAACCTTCTTGCAAGACAGGCATCACAGACCAACCTTCAGTCATCCAAAGCCTTCTCAGTTAAACAGGACTAAAGATGAATGATGGAGAGTTGCTTGGCAAGGTTTTCCACCAGCTCCCTCAGTATCCTCAGGTGAATCCAATCCAGCCCCAGATTTGTGAGTATCTAAGTGGTACAGGTCACTAACTACTTCCTCCTGGATTGAAGGGAGCCTATTCTGCTCCCCATCCCTGTGTACCAGTTCAGGGGACTGGTTTCCCTGCGCCTAACTGAGGCAAAGAAAGCATTAAGTACCTCAGTCTTTTTCTCATCCTTGGTGACAATGTTTACCACCCCATGTTCAGTAAAGAATGAGGGTTTTCTCTGGCCCTCCTTTTGTTGCTAATGTATTTATAAAAATATTCTTTATTATCTTCTACAGCAGTGGCAAGGCTGAGTCTACATGAGTTTTGCCTTTCTTATTTTCTCTCGACATGACCCAACAACATCCTTGTACTCTTCCTGAACTGACTTACCCTTCTTCCAAAGATAATAAACTCTCTTTCTTTTCCCTGAGTTCTAGAGAAAGCTCCCTATTCAGCCAGGCTGGTCTCCTTCCCTTCCAGCTCATCTTTTGGCACTTAGGGACAGTCAGCTTCCGGACCTTTAGGATTTCCTTCTTAAAGGATGTCCAGCCTTCCTGGACCCCTTTGTTATTTCACAGTTTCCCAAGGGACTCTCTGAAACAGTGTCCTGGACAGGCCAAAGTCCACCCTCTGGAAGTCCAAGGCAGAGGTTTTGTTGACCCCCTTCCTTACTTCATCAAGAGTCAAAATCTCTGTCATTTAATAAGAAGGTTGTAGTGAGATGGAGATCAGTTGGAAATGGCCTTAAATTGAGCATGGAGAGGTTCAGATTAGATTAGATTTTTTTCTTTTTTTGCACTGTAAGAAAGGTCAGGCATTGGAATGTTGCCCAGGGATGTGGGAGTTACCATTTCTGGAACCGTTCAAGAGGCATTTGGATGTGGCACTTGGGGAGCCAGGTTTAGGGTGATTATGGTGGTGCTGGGTTGATGGTTGGAGTAGACAAGCCTTGAAAGTCTCTGCCAGCCCTGATGATTCTATAATTCTGAAAGGCAATAACATGAAACGAGTGTACACAGAGGAAAAAGAAAACCACTAATCCCAGAGAAGGTCTCTTACAAAATACCCATATATATTTCTAATACAAAGAACTTTGTCACAGCCAGAGCTGAAAGGAGAACTTAGCATAGCTGCCACCAACAAACAAGCCTGCAGGGAAATGCTGATGTTGCATGCAGGAATTCTTGGGCACACATTTGTAAGCTACTTCTTTACAACATTAAAAACTTTGAATATCCTCTTGATACAGTCTTTGCTAACATATACTGTGGTCAGGCTGCTGCCAGGCATGGGTTTTCTTACCAAAATCAGAGACATAAAGAACAATCTCGCATACACAATCTATTTACAGAAATGCTTCAAATCGCAAGAAAAGGATGAATAAAGCCAGCAAATACAATTTCTTCTAGGAAGACAAAGTAGTCTTTTTCCCTTTTAAATATTTGCACTAATATTCTGTGGTTACCAGAAAATTACCAAAAGAAAAACTTTGCCTTCTACCAATTTCCACCCTTTTCATGTTTCATGTATATTTCTTTGAAAACATCTTCTCTGATTGGCAGTCAGATGCTCAATTTTTGATGAAAGTAATGACAAATGAATCCAAAGAATCTACACTTACCTTCCTTACCTTGGACTCATTTTGAAAGCCTCCAGAAGAATTTAATTAACCACTGAACAAAAGTTACAGAGCTGCAAAGGTTGGAAGGGACCTGTGGAGGTTGCCTGGTCCAGCCCCTGCTCAGATCAGGACCAGTCTCCAGCCTAGAGCCAGCTGCTCAGGGCCTTGCCCAGGCAAGTTCTGAATTCCTTCAGGGATGGTGGTTACACAGACTTTCAGGGCAACTTGTCCCAGTGTTTGACCTCACATTATGAAGAATTTCTGCTTTATATTGAACTGGAATTTCCCTTGTTTCAACCTGCAAGATTAAAAACATATCAACTATGGCTATTTGAAACCTTAAGAACTGCAAGTGTTGGCAAATCCTAACTCCTCAGCACCGAGATGGGAAAGTGGAAGGAAAAAAAGTCTACAACAACTAAGTTTAGTAGAGAGCACACACACACACACACACACACACACACACACACACTCTTTTCCCAGAGCTGATCTGGGTATTTTGGACAAGGGCCCAAGGTGCTTTTGATCATGGCTCCAACCTGAAGCCAGGGTCAGTGCCATGAGAAGCATCTGTTTTGTTTGTATTTGTATCCAATTCTACCACTAATCAACTCCTTAGGGAATTTTTAAGTTTCACACACTGTGGATTTTGAAGATTAAAGGCTCAAAATATTGGATACAATTGGTTAGATACATTTCTGAAGAGAAGATGATGCAAAGAATTACCAGACACAGTGAAACAGCTCAGGAAATGCTTCTGAATTGCTTGCACCATTAAATTTGTCCCTGATGTTTCTCTTTCCAGCTGTAGAACTATTTGGTTTTTTTTAAAAGTCAGACTTAAAAAGAAAGCAAATAAACTCTGGTCAAGAGTACAACAGATGGAACAAATGTTTGAGTTGGTCTGAACACGTTCAAAAGTTTTTTAATTATGCAGGCTGCATAATCTATATATCAGAAGGTACAGCTTGATGGTAATTTCTGATTTAAAATTGACCCAAGTAAAATTTGCCAGTATATTTTCATCTCAAGACAGTGCCAGTTGACAATACTACTCCTAAAAAAAAGAAGGAAAAAAAAAA
>VXBI01009654.1:0-34113 GCA_013397375.1 Toxostoma redivivum
CACTTCAGAGAGAGGAGCTTCTTGTTTGGCTATAGGTATCTCTTTCCCAAAAGGAGGAAGAAAACAGTTTTCTTTTGACTTCACTTTCACGAGTAGCAGCCACCCGGGAACCAGCAATCGTGGCACTCCTCCCAACTTCCCAACAGCCTTCCCAGAGCTGTGCTTGTGGGCCATTTCGAACTCATGGGGTATTACTTTTAAGACTGAACTGTTCCAAAACAAAAGTTCTCTTCATCTTTTTTCTCTCTGTTCATGCTTCATGCTCAGAAAACTGAGATTCTCTTCTTTCCTTAGGGCAAAAGATTCTCAACACAGGTGCTTTTTGGTCAAATGATCTATCAAATGGAACACTCCAAACCCCTATGTCTTTTTCTCCATGGTTTATAGGAATATTCAGTGTAACATCAGTTCATCCCTACAACGTACAAAAGGATTTTCAGCCATCTTCATAGCATCTCCTCATTCTCCTTCCACGTAAAATAACTTAGCTCTTGCTTCACTGACTTCGGAGTATCTCCTTTTTCCCTTCGCACTCCAGGGAGGATTGAAAAAGTCTTCAAGTCTTATCTGAGCGTTGAAAGAGTTAAGATTTCACACAGGGAAAAAAGCAAGGCTGCAATGCTGGAGCTGTGCCAAAATCTCAAAAACCCAGCTGTGCTGGAAAAGGAGAAGGGGAGGGGAAAGCGGCTGGGATCTTAAATCAGCCTATTCTGAGTCTCCCTGGCCACTGTGGATGGCCACCTCTCCTCCCTGCCGGGCCATGCCAGCTCCCCACACAGGGCCCAGCCCTGATCCCTGCCAGGCCCGCAGTGGAGCCAGGCCGGGCCGGTGTTGCCTGCACTGCTGCCAGAAAAGAAAGAGAGCTCAGTTCCGGGTTACCTCCTTCAAAGTGTCTGTTCACGGAGCAAACTAACTTTCTCCAATTGGTTTTTCAGGCTGTCAATAACCAAGCCAGCCTTCAACTGGTCCCATTCAACTCACAGAAGAAGTTTTCTCATAGAGAAAAACCTGAGTCCATTCTTCACCAGGTGGAACTAGCACAATGCCCTTTACATTTCAACTTATAAGGAATTTATAGTGGTTTTCTACTACTCATAAAATCTGATAAGGCATCAGCTGCTATATAAAACCAAAATATTACGTAAGAGTAGTCAAAGGATGTATTTTCAATGTTTAATGTATTAAAATATCTTATCTAAAAACTCTGAGAAAACTTTAAACAAACCAATGTGTTAATCAGCTTTAATTACTGTTAATTTTTTTGAGGGGAAATTGGTGGCTTTTTGATTAGTTGAAGATATTAAGTGACCCATGTTATTTCACGTTCCACCTCCCACTTCCACAGTGCTTCAGTGCAGCTTTCCAAAATTACAGCCATGACATAGTCTTTGTGAAGTAATGTGACCCTAGAAGATGCAGAGATGGTGCATTTGGAGGATGATTCCTGAGCTGATTGACTGAGCAGGGTAAGGCTCTCACAGTAGCTTATATGTTCTGCAACCAGTTAGATGCTTTAAGTCCCATTGTCTATTTGTTTTAACTCTACTTTTCTAACAGTTGTACATTGTATCTACAACTTGATAAACAAAGAAGTTTTTTGCTTCTAAATTTTAATTGTTTTACATCTTGATAATTTTCTGTTTCATTTTCTGTTAAGAATTTGGTTTCTCATGAAATTTAGACTCTTAAAACAAGATTTGGGTTCTTTTTACAATTCACATAAGTAATAGGTTAGGAACCTAAAATTATTCAAGGAAATGTTCTGCATTATTTGTGGTACAATATTTACATAAAATATATTTTAAAACACAGAAATGTCTTTTACCACAAAATTTACATTGTGTTGCCTGCAGAAGGGTCTAATGTGAAAATGGAAAAGTCATGCAAAATACATCTATAGCATCTAACATTCATTTTTATTCAAATTTATCTCCTCAAAGATGTACTTGAGTAAGGAGAGTACAACTTGGCATTCAAATTGCTTAGAAAAATGAGGGGTTTGTGATATATATATTTATTTTATATTAACAATTTTTAATAATGCATTCTCTATCAGAGATCTTTAGAATAGAGGATTCATAAGCTGCTACAGCATTATCAAAAATTTTTAAAGAAATATCTGCTGAGTGGCCCTCCTACACTACATACAGGCAGATACAACAAAATGAGAAACTTTACATAATCTTGTTGGTATTTTCCGATGCTACAAGTAGGATACTGAAATTCAACTGTACTTGGATCTAAAGACGAGAAGAAAACATTTATTTTACTGAAAATATCCCCCCATTTTACCAGTTGTTGTACAACAAATTTGAAGTGAAACAAACTACCCACCATGAAAGTCGCCTATAAGATATCGAAAAGTATCCTAAACTATTTACTCACAAATCCTTCAATTCCCTCAATTTTCTCAGCTTTAACCTTTCCTTGTGAAAAAAGGGAATCAAAATGTTCCCATGACCTAGTCATGCTTAGAAAGAAACCTTGTCTGTGATTTGTCTGTATTATCAAGGTCAAGTCGAATAATCTATCACTGCCTCAAAGCAAAGCAATACTTTGACCTGAAAAAAGGCATCCCAATGCTAAGTTTAGAAGCACATCTGTAGGAATGTGAACTTGTGTGCTATTCTGCACATTTAATATGAACACTATGAAACGTGCCACAATTGCCTGATTCCCTTTCCTTGTACGAAATTTCACTCTGGTTTAATTCTAAAAAACCCAAACCTTAAGATCAAAGATTGGATTAATTTCACCTTTTTTTTTAGCTGCAACACACAGAGAAAAATGCCAGTTCTAAGATGAAGAAACTAATCATCTGAAAAGAAGTACCAGTACTTAGTGTGTTTATTAATGACATGAAAATGTTGAGCAATGAGATGATAGCAACTGCAAATTCTATTAAATCCTGAAAGTTTTCAGCCTCATTAAGCACTTCAGAATGATTTAACCAAACTTGGTATTTAGGCAATGTGGTGGGAATACACGATGGAGCACAGAGCGGACATTAGGAAGAGCTCTTAAAGGGCATGAGGATAGATAACAGTAATGATTACCCTGCTTAACTCTAGTCACAACCCTTTCCTAGTTCTACTGCTTCCCTACCGCAGGGGCAGAATCTACTTTAAGCCTTCTTTTCCACATATTTGTATTACAAAACAGTCGCAGTACACTTCTTGATGTTTTCATATTAACACCTCTTAGACTGGAGAACTGAACCTACCAATAGCTAATTGGTTTGCTTTTTGATACACAGGTATTTTGGCATTGTTTCTCCTCTTTACATTTAAGGTTCCAGAAATATAAAATCTGTTTAAGAGACGGATTTACCTGTGGATAACTACAGTTGTCTCATAATTGTCAAGGAGCACTATCCTCATCTTATAGGCAAAAAAATGTATCCTTTGGCTTGTATACGAAAAATCTCTAAAGATGTAATGAGATAAGATGATTTTCATATTTGCAAGTACAGGGTTTTTCTGTCCTAATTATCTGATGCAGACCAGAATATCTGTAAGTTCCTGTGGAAATTGTGTTTCCTGCTTTCTATTCAACTGCCCTCCGTAAGCTGCCATGTGACAAATTTTTGCAAGGCCATGTTCAATTCTGCTGTTACGGGTAAGTTTCTTTCATGGTTACCTAATGAAAGAAAGCTTTGCTGTCACTGAGAAGATAAATCACTTCTCATAAGAACTAAAGCTGTATAAATCAATATTCTCTGTTCTCATATGTAAAGATATTGTATAAGGATATGTAATTTTTTTCCATTATATTTTTCATATTATGAAACTATCTTTTAAAGATTAATTCAAAGAAACAGATTAAAATAAAAATGGAACTTTTTAAAGAGTATCATAACTTTTATTACAAAGGGAAAAGCTGCTGCCTGAAGAAAATCTGATCAATGTCTGTATAAGAAAATGAGGCCATTTTGTTCCAGAAAGGTATTGCATAAAATGAAATGCTGTTCTTGTCATAAAATATGATTTTTATTTGTTGATATCAATGTTGTATAGATGGGGGTATAATTTTGCCATATTGACGGACATTTAATCTAGATTGCAGTAGGAACTTACACAAGGAAATATAAATTATAGTTTTTACTGTCAGAGTCACAGAAAGATCAGAATGATCAGAAGACCCAATGAGAAATACGGAAAACACACATTTAATACAATTATCTACTTTGGGATTAGAAAATGACAAATATAAATTACACATTCTTGTGGATCTAAGACATCTTGTTGCATTAACCCAGACTACTAAAGATTAAATTTACAGTCTTCTGTAAGCCCATGCTCAATAAGCAAGACTCTCATCTTTAAGTATTCAGCTGAATTCATTGTTTGTTAAGCTTACTTCTGAGACTTCCAAAGACTATGCTGTGTTGCAAAGCAAAAGAAGAAATTGTAGAAATTCTCCCAGAGGAAATTCTACAGCACTTAACCCAGATTTCCTTCACATGGGTTACTAGACTCTAGAGAAAAAGGTAGAAGTCACTGTTTCTTTCTACTTTAAACCACTTGTTAAACTCAACTCAGCTTTCAGAGATGGAAAAGGACTTCAGCTTCTTTATTAAGAAGTTTATTGTTTCAAAACAGAAAAGCTTTATGAAAAGTAGGTTTATCATTCCTGACAAATTATTCAAGTAGAAAATGCTTAACTTTTCTTTATGTAAGTCCTAAAAAGCAAAAGCAAATGAGGTTTGTATGCAAAATAGAGAAGATTATTTCTGTCACCTGTGCAAGACCCCTGTTCACAGCAGCTCTAACCTCACCACTCTCCATATGGGACAATGGCTGGTAATCAGGACAATCCCACTGCTTAGGACACTACAACTTGGTCTGCCATCTACAAAAAGTTGAAGTCATTCTGCACCATTTAATCAACTCCCTCATGTTGCTTTTTCCTGCAACAAAGGACGAATTCATGGACTTTCACACAAAATATAGCTCTTTCCAGCATCTGGAAAACTAGTTTCACACTATCTCTCAATCAGGTCACTTGCTATTAACTCTTAATCAAGCTGGAATTTTTCATCATTTTCCAATATGGAGGCAATTATTAATATCATATAAACAGCCTTTAAAGAGGATAGTTTTTATAAATTCCATACTTTTAACTTTCTATAAAGACAACATTAATTATACCTTATACACATATAATATATATATCTTATAATATATCTTATAATATATCTTATACACTTTTGATCTGAAATAAATTTTTATTAAATAAAAAAGCATAAATGCTAACAATAATTAACTTTACTTTTTTAATATACTACCCTTCTGGGAAAATAAAAGAGTAATGTTTAACATCACGGGACAGAACAATATGGTATCCAAAGTATTAGAAAAAAGTCTAGTGAAACAATTCCTAGTAAAAATGTATGTCTTTCACCCTAAATTAGGTTTTTGATAAGAAATAACGTTTCTTCAGATAAATAAAATGATAGTGTTCGTTGCTGTCCTGTGTGCGTGTTCTTACTTCAGGTGTGATTGGGTCTGGCTGCCTCTTGATACATCTCTGATATTAGATGTCAAGCATCATTTATCCTACTCAGTGGAGAAGAGATGCCCCCAATGGGTGATATAGAGCACCTAAAGTTATCTACCTACACTTCATCAAAAGCTGGAGAGGCCAGACTTTGTGTGTTCACTAATGATAAATTATTCCACCAAAGAAAAGTTCGCAGGTGCTTGCCACAGATGTTCAACGCTCAAGAAACAGGACTAGAACCACTTTTTTAAAGCTTAATCTTCAACAATGAATTGGACTGAGATTAATAACATTTTGCAGCCCCAGTTGGATTGCTGCTCAAGGCAATCTTAAAATTTATTATTGTAGATATAGAAGCAATTGAAAGATTTACTAGCTGTTTTTTCAGGCAAACATGCAGATTAGATAATAATGTTCTGGATAGTATTTGGAGAGAGAGGCAGAGAGAGAGAGAGAGAGAGAGAGAGAGAGAGAAAGGGATTTATCCCACTGACAGTAGACACAAATAGACTGATGTTTTAGGGAGTGTTTTTTCTTTTGGGTCTTATGTGTACATATATATGTATAATACTTGGCTGGTGTATACTCTTTCTAGACAGGGATGCTCTAGGATAGAGTATTATCATTACTGCAAAATCATAATCCTTCATGTATAATATAGGCTACTGACAACTCACTCATACACACTACAGTTTTTGGCTCATTTACATATTTAGTGTCCAAAAAATTTGAACTGGAATGAAGCCTCAAAGAACAACTGCTCACTTCACATATTTTAAATCAGGATTATTGATTCAGAAATGACACAAATTAACTCATAATCAGTGAACTATGCAGTCAGGATCAATATGAGCAGTAAAACATATATTAATGACAACCTTGCACACTTACAAAATATTAATAAACACCTACAAATTTCTCAACACCCTGCTAGAAAAGCTCATTCACACAGTTACAAACACCTTCCCACCTCTAGGTGCTTTGTGAGTACCTGTGCTGCTCTTTACAACCCAAGAGTGCACAAGTCTGAAAGAAAGCACCCCTGAGCTCACACAGACTGTCCTCAGCACCTCCCCCAAGTGTTGCACACCACGCTGCTCATGACAGGGCACAGGTTGCAAGGTGTCTGCAGGCACCAACACACCAGGTGTCAAAAGTAAGTTATTTGCTCACTTCATGAGGATTTCACTCATTTGTGGGGAAGGAAGGCGAATATTATGATTTTCTTAGCATTTTATGGGAAAATTATATGTGCAGAAATAGGTCAATGATACAAAGAGGGCGTTCCCAAAAAAAGCTGAGCAGAGTTTGAACTATGTATTAAACGTGGCTGAACAGGATATTCATGTTATTGTTTCTAGAAACTGATTGGGTTTTGTCTCTATTGTATGAGTGTATACATATTTATACATTCATATACATGCATACACACACTATACTGCAAACTTGAATTTATGTTACCTCCAGATAAGAGACAAACATACATTTTAATAGTGACATGCATAATCAAAGTTATTGATGGTCTTAATTATGAGATTCTATAATTCAATCAAATATGAGTTGCCATTTTATTTTGTTAAAACTGTACCTCCACATCAATTTCTTTTTCTGAACTCTGAAATTTACTTTTTTTTTAAGAAGTTAGTTTTGTTACTGTGAGTTTTACAAATGACTGTCTTATACTGAGTGCCACCAATCAGCTATAACTCAGTGAGTAAACCCCATGGTGTATGAGATTTTAGCTCATATCATCTATATGGAAAAATAGTATTTTCATTCCTTATTGATAACTCCATACTTTGCTGAGAGTTATGAAAAAGACAGAGCTATAAATTAGCTTTGATTAACCAAGAGGAACAGCAAGAGACAGAACGCACATTAAAGTGTCAGTGCATATACTATTTTTCAGTTTGAAATAAATGGAAATGAACATAACTTTTCCTATGGAATGAAAGATACCTTATTGCCATTTTGGCAGAAGAACTTGATTTATATCCCCATGAATAGAAATGACAATTATTTACATTTGTCCTTACATTCTTTTGGCGTCTCTTTCATTTCATATTTATGTAGTATGATTCACATTGCAATTCATTTGAAACAGACAAAATTGCTCAAATTTTGCAGGTATTGTGTAATTTGTCAACATCTGAACACTTTTTGGGGAGAAAAGCCTTTCACTAAAGGTTTGTTGATCACTGTTTGTAAACTGGCCAACCAACATGGCTCATTTCTGTCTTTGCTCTGTCTAAATTAAATTGACCTGCACTTCACTGGGCAGATTGGATTGGTTTGGGCTTTTGGATTTGTTTTACTTTCTTTTCTCTATAATTTTCACTTTTATTTCTATACATAATTGATTTTAAACCTGTGAGTACCTTAACTGGTCTAATAAGACCCTTTACGTTCACCATCTATAGGGAAAGTGAATACTGTCCAAGTATTAAATGCAGTCTAATGATGTCAATGTTTTAGGTAGAAGTTTTTTGTTTTGGAAAGTATTCAAGGATTGTCGGTACAAAAGTATGAGTAAGGTGCCATATCAGATATCTGAGTCACAGATATTGAAATAAAATGGTATGGTTTTTGTGAACAGTATTTCTAAAGATGTACAAGTATTTATTTTTAAAAATTCTCTCTCAGACTCCATTTCTCCAACTCCATTGACTTGGGAAATGTATTACAGCTAACAAGAATTATTTAATTGCTTTTGAAGCCTCATGTCTTTTTTCAGGTTGTACAAGGAATTGAGATTCCCCATTACCATAAGTAACAAAGCCTGGATTTATTCCACAGTGCCTATTCTAGTATAAATTTGCATTGCCATGCTCCAAAATTCTGGTACAGAATTATAATAAAATATATTCACTGTGTAATAGAAGCATAGCTTATTAGAAAGTTGGGGCAGAAAAAAGTAAAAATAAGTAGAGGAAGGAGATCAGAGTTATAAAAATACCATCAAACTAAGTCACAGACTGCTAGCTGCTTTCTCCTAAAGAATTGCTAAAACATCCAATTAATCCAGTAGATGAATTTTAATTCATAAAAATCTACCAAAGTCAGGGCTAATAGTTGCCTAGTAAAATCTCTCTGACAAATGTTAAGGTTGAATATAATCAAACCACACTAAAGGAAAGCATTCAGCATGATGGTATGGGTTCCTCAGTCAAGTCAAATACAGTTTAAATGTGCAGCACACTGCCTAAGATAGGTATAAACAACTCCAAGTTTTACAGTATTGATTTGAATACCCCACTGTTGTAACCAAATGGTTTCAGGTAGTCCAAGTAGACTAGAATATTTCACATGCTTCTGAGTGGTGTCACTTAGAGACAGGTAACTGAAATGGAAATTAATGCTAAGAGAAGTCTCACCTCATATGTAAAGAAATGTGGATGCAAGGATCATGTTAATGGAGTCAGATTAATATTAAACAATTATTTCTAAATGTTAAATGCTCCTGAGAAGTAAGGCAGAATGTATACTACAAATATACAACGGGATTATTGAAATAAGAGAGAGAATGGATGTGCTTTTGGAAAGGCTCAGTCTGAGTTCTCTTATCTGAATGATATCCATTAGGTGAAAAGAGTACATAGTTTTTATTAAAGGTTTTTTGCATGGAGATAAAAGGTAAATGAGGCAAATAAGGTAAATAAGAATCTTAATGTCTGTCCACTTGTCTGTACAGTATTTTAAATTACAAATTCAATGTTGCCTACTGGAATACCTACCTGACTTTTAGGTGCATGCTCTGCAGCTTTTCCATAGGTAAACCTGAATGCTTTCAGAAGAGATTAGGAGACACTGATAATTCCATTCAGGCAGTAAGCCTATTCTTCAGTCTTTGCATCTTGAAGGAAAGCATTCTTTGTTCCCTTCAAAAACAGTTTGCCCATTTAATTTGTCCTATTCAGATGGCAAACTGGAAAAAGCAATCAGTCATTCATAGTTTTACCAGAAAAAGAATAATCAGTTTAAATCATATTCAGTCAAACTTACGTGTAGAATAAATTGAACAGACTGCTCTCTGCAAAGCATAACTATTTCCAAGGGGCATAGTTTGAATTTATAAGAACATGTTTTAAAGACAGACATTTTTTTGTTTGCTAGCACACTGAAAACATCACTATAAAGAAGATAGTTTCTTCAATTTCCCCTTCAACTCCAAAGAATATTATTTATTGTGTTGACCACAAGAGGACTTCTATAGTTTCTCTTAGCAGTCCAGTGATGTTGAATAAAATTGAAAAATTCTTTCCATTTTCATAACATCCTTCAAACTCAGACATTGCAACAAGTAGATTCTATTCCGCATTGCAGTCTCTGATTATTTGAAAACTAGTGACTTCTGTGCTATATGTATTTTTATATCCCTTATATTTGTTTCGTTCTATTGCCTTTGAGCATATGCAATTATGTTTAATACTGGAAAAAATTCTATGCAGTATCATTTGAGTAGCTTGTAAGATGTAGCATCCTTAATCATGCACCTCACGTGGCAGGCGCACATCCTGTTTTTCTGGCTTTCAGCTCTAAGTTCTTTCATAGGAAAGTGGAATCTTTTAGCTAAGAAATATCAAACATCACTAGAATCATATACAGTGTATCAATTTTTGTCTAGTCACAAAATGACATTAATGTGCCATCTCAAGTTGAAGTTATCTGTCATTCTATGTATTTGCAGAGGCAAAGGCTGCAGTTAGACTGCTGATGTAACAGCTTACAAAGAAATCTTCTTTTTATTCATATGCTAAGTTTGGAACAAGTGGAATCAAAAGCTTTACTTTATCATAGCAAAATAACACAGACCTCTAACATAAAAAAGAAAAATCTAAAACCCACATATATACATTCACTCTTTTTCATGTTCCCTTAGTCAAAAAATACTTCAAAGCTTATAAATTAAAATCTACTGAGCTGTTTCCACATTGAATGCATTTTTAGTAAAACTATTTACTTAAAAAAACCCTATATATTTTTTATGTTGTTTCACACTTTCCTTTCATGTACCTTATGAATTCTTATTGATCTTTATGTTACACATAAATCATTTGAAGTCAGCAATATGACTGCATCACACTTAAGCCATCATCTTTCCTTTGGTTTTATTGGCCTTTCTTAGGGATTGCATCCTTTGTAATCATGCTGTGTAAGAATTTCCAATATATACAGGTATGGTTAAAAGTAATGCAACAGTGACAATTTCGTTTTGAATGTCGCTTCAACAATATTTCAGTTCTGACTCTGAAAGACTGTTCTACTGTAAAATTTGACAATCATTCCATTACTTTACTAATAGGACTCTGTTTGCAACAAAGCCACAGTTAATACTAAAGACAATAAAGTACTATGCTAATTCTTGGTAATGCTAGGAATGCCAGCACATATATAAAAGTTTGGAAATAATGCTATGGAAATAGTCTACTGTATTCCACATTACCATTTTTGTGGAAATCATAGAAACTATTATCTGCCTAGTAGAAATTTCATCAGCTTGTATACCACAGATTAGGCTCATACTGAACCCCCATGTTCAGCCATAATGTACTTTCAGTAGTAATTAAAACTGAAATTACTAAGTAAATACAAATATACACTAAACCGGGGGAAGTCCAATCCTAGGTTTCAGTGTAATAAAAAGGTGTTTATAAATATTGGTACTAGTACTCAAAAAATGCAATAAAATAATATTGGTAAGTGTGTGCAGCACTGAAGTGATATCTCTCTGATCCAATATAAAATATTGGATATGAGCTTTTCTTCTATTCTTGGGATTTCACACCTGATTTATGGGCCATGTATTTGGCAAACAACAGTGAGATCAAGAAATAAATAGTAAAAAAGACCATCGCATAAATCCATGTGGCAATGAAGTCTAATCATAATAATTGCATAAATAAAATTTAGATTGATGGCAAGGGGGGACTGAAATAATGAGTTTGGTGACCTCCACACTGATGAGCTGCAGGTTAGTGAGGTAATCTCTGGGCAATTATGGTATCAGTTGTTAGCATGACATGCATATTATCACACAAAAAAGCCCAGATTCACCAGCCAGGCTGTCTCCCTGTTAATTGAAAGGGTGCTAATTGTGTATGAGACTGCTTGCTATGATTAGATCTCTAACAGTTTTGCTTGATGTCATATGGACCATGGCTTCACAGGGGGGTGACTGTACTATGCTGACTGATCTTACTGTGTAACTTAGATCTGAACTATTCTTATTTTGCTACCAATAACAGAAAAAAATTTAAATAAATAAATAAATTTTAAAAATAAATAAATAAATAAATAAATAAATAAATAAATAAATAAAAGCAAATCTACATTCCCTGGAAAGCTGTCATATCCAGAGAATTTTCTGGGTGGCAGACTGAAATTGAATTACTATATCACCAGAATTTCGTGGGAGATTTTTCTATCTGTTTCCACTACCATTACACTTTAACTTTTTTGAAATATTTATTTTACTCTAGATTTTTTAAAAAATCTTGTTCAATGAATGAGAGCTCATTCATTTAAGCAAATCATTTCAGGGGATTTAAACATGATTTTACATTTGACTAAAGTAACTTAGTTGTGAAAGGGCATTGTAGAAGTCCCAAGTACTCAAATACAGCTGCTTTTGAAAATTTAGTTCCAGGAAATGTGTGATATTTTTAATATCTGTTTTTAAATCCATAGTTCAGTTTCATTGGGACACTCCAAAACTGTGATACAAATCTCTACTAAACTATTTTAATGAATATGCTTTCTCCTTTCTCTCCCAGTCCACCATACTATAAGTTCAGAAAGTCAGGATTAGAATGAGAGTAAGCATTCTTCATGCAGCTGTCATATCTCTTTTGCAGTAGACTGCCATTATACCCAGTGTAATGCTTTGTAGAGATATCTAGGCAGGCACAAGTGCCAAAAGTAGTATAACTGTGTTATTGTAATACCCCAACTAATATAACTAGATTACTTCCACTACAGTGCCACAAAGTACAATTACACATTACATAAATATATTCAAGTTTAGTATGCAAAGAAAATTCCAGTTAATCCGAAATAAATGGCATTTTTCTAACAAAATTGAATAGTTCAAGGATTTCATGCATGGACTATATAGTTCCTGATATCCTTCAAGACTGAAAATTAAGTTTCTAATAATATCAGCTCAAAAATTTTCCCTTATTCAGTGTGAATTAGCCTGTACAAGGGACAATTTAAAGCTGGCCAAGGGCCATCAACATATACCACAGTCACTTCTGAGGCATTACCTAAAGTAATTGTTACAGTTTTGTGAGATCTAATTCTCTTTGCATTCTCAGTTTCATAATTCATTGCCCTCAGCGTGCAGAAAAGAGATCCAAGTTCATGTTAAAGATACTTTAGCAGACAGAAACAAAGAATATGTGTATTTTACTTCAAATACATATTCATCACACTTTGTGTACAACAAAAGAAGAGTACAACAGTCTATGCTAGGTATAATATAAAAACAGAATTCTTATGAAGTCTGAGGGAAGTTAGCCCAAAATAAAGCAGTCATTCTTTCATTTTGTGATGTTAGAATTATAAAGATGGAACTAAGACAAGTGTTTTTAATCTTCAGGGAAAAAAAATATATAAAATAGGTTTATTGGATTGGAACTTTAGAGGTTTTCATGACAGAAAAGAGGGAAAATACTGTTAAAAGTCGATTTTCTTAATATTCTCATATATGTGAAGTCATTATAAAAATTCTCACATTTCAGATCTTGGCAATACCACTTGCAGCACTTGTTTTCTAATGTAAGCTGAATAGGAACAATAAATTGCAAGTTCTATATCTTTGTATCAATGAAAACACCCAAAAGAAAATAAACCCTTTCATACATACTACGGTCTCTGGTCCTTTGAAATGTAAAAATTTTCTTGGGTCATAAAGTTGCCCCTATTTATGCAAAACTTAAAAAAAAGAAAAGTGATTATTATCCTAAATTGGTTGAGACACTGTTAAAAATAATTTTGCTGGCTAAGAAAATTCAATTGGAAAAAAAGCCATTTAGAACAGCCTAGCCTAGTTAGCCTTGTATTATACTCTTTTTCCAACCAAATAAACTTCAAATTTATGTAATCTATAGGATGTATTCTTCTCACATAATCACTCTGTTAAAACCGTTTCTGTGATCACACTCATTTATCTAATTTAAAGAACCCAAAGATTCCAGATGGCAACTCAGCACTATGCAACTCCTTGGTAACTCACCCCAATGGAATGGGGAGAGAATGTGAAGAGTAAAAGAGCCTGTGGGTTGAGATAAAGACAGTTTAATAGGTAAAGCAAAAGATGTGGAAGGAAAGCAAAACAAGGAATTAATTCACAGCTTCTGATGGGCAGGCAGATGTTCAGCCATTGCCAGGAAAGCAGAGCTTCATCATGGGTAACAGACTTGAGAAGACAAGCACCATTGCTCAGAACATCCTCTGCTTTCTTCTTCTTCTCCTCCCAGGTTTATATGGCTGAACATGATGCCATATGGTCTGGAATATCCCTTGTGTCAGCTGGGGTCAGCTGTCCCAGCTATGTCCCCTCCCAACTCTTTCCCCACAGCCTTCTCACAGGTGGGATGAGAAGCAAAAAAGCACTGCCCAACTATAATGAGAACTTCCCTGTTTTCAGTAAAAATCCAAAACATTGCCTCATACAAGTACTCTGAAGAAAATTAATTTATCACATCTGGAACAAGCACATTCTCCACCCCTTGTTCCATACCATTTATATCATGCTCAGATTCAACATTATCCAACACCTCCTCATTAACCACCGGAGACTGGAATGTTAATGGTTCATACACAAAGCAATCAGCCATTTGCAAAGGCTGTGGGTGACTATGCACACAGTAAGAGCCTAGGTGCAGAGAGGTGCACACCCACCACTGGAGGCCACAAGCTGGATGTTGAACAAGGGAAGAGGCCAATAAGAAGCAGATCCTGTAAGGTGAGATAATGTATTTCATTATGCCAATGTCCTCACACAGTGCCCTGGGTGTGAAAAATTCCCTGCAAAGTACCAGGACATTCACTCAAACCTCAACCCTTCTTCTCAGCCTTTGATAGAATACCCAAAGATCATTCCCCTACTCTGTGGGCCACCCCTGTAAAATGTTTGTAAAATGTCCTCCAGCGTCTACACAATGAAAGCAGAGTTTTAGCCCATGACTTAGGACTCCATCTGTTCAGGTGATCACTTGGGACAGGAGGGGACCAAAGGCAGCTCAGGTCAGGTCACTGCTGCACTTGCACTGCTCCTCCACTGGTTCATGTCTTCCTGTTATAGTAGTTTCTGTAATACACAACTCACTTCTGTACTCAGGTGCTGATGCCATGACTTGACAGTTCATCTCACATAGTATTTCTTATCTTGTCTTGAAAAATTCATAAAAAACAATGAAAAGAGGTTAGCAAATACTGTTAAAAGGTGCAAGTCTGACCTTAAAGACACAAAGGGCCATGGCTGGAGTAACTAAACTAGAATATATAGTCTACATATGTTAAGGAGAGAGATTCGTTGGTGTTTTTGGGAAGCTATTTCTTTATGTTTAGCAAAGCAGTAATACTGCAAATGCAGCCAAATAACTACAGCAATATGCATAAGGAGAATTAATCTAAGTATCAAAATACTATGATTAATATAATCTGATAAATTAATATTACCATACCTACCATTAATTTTATGCATTTAATGATGTAACAATACGGCACTGACTATTCACATACATACATTTTTTAACTTACAGCCTTTACAATAAAGGTATATGTCCCTTCATAGTGTAAACTTCCACAGTTTAAAATGCACAATTTAAAACTTTCACAGTTTAAAGGTTTCTATTCTCATGCACAAACACAGTAAAACTGAAGTAAAGTTAGAGCAGATGCTTTGTATTTCTCTGGTGTCTGTTTCAATATCTTTGACTATTTCACGTAACTCATCTTTGCTCTTAGTGAAGAGAAACAGTCTGAAGCACTTTTAGGTTTTCCTGAAGAGAGGAATTGGGGAGTGAGAGGTGTTAAAAACAAACAAACACACAAACAAGCAAACCCCCAGAAAGTGTCACATTAAAATAGCCAGAATATATTTTAAAGCTAAAAAGAAAAAAAAAAAATTGTACCAGCAGAAGTGAATTCTGGAAGAAGGGGATAATACAAGTCAGTGGATCTATGAACACAAAACTATTTGACAAAGCCACTCAGTGAAGGACCACCTACCCTTAGGGTCAGGTGTGACAAGGAAATGTTGCAGACATTTGAAAGAGGGTTGGTTTTTTTTCTCTTTTGGTACAGGAGATGTGTATGGGAGTTGCAAACAAAAGAAGTTTAAACTGAACCACATCAATATTGAAATTGATGCTTACAAATCTCTGCTTATTTCTCATCTGCAACAGCAATTAGACACTGTCCAGCAGGAATTACTGCTACCAACAATATCACCAAACTCTTCACCCCTTCTTTCCTTTATACCCCAGTTAACTGGCTTTCAAAATCAAATCCTTCAAATAAATGTGAAGACGACAAGAGTAAGACTAAAAATATTATTGGGGGAACAAAATTTTTAAGCCAGGGGTTTTAAACTTCAGCTCTGTAAGGAGTGGTGGACTCCTGGCTGAGGAATTTTGATTGCATTAGGTGATACAACACCAAGCAGAACTTTCTTTCTCGCAATGTAAAGCAACAACATATGAAGAAATTGTGACCTTTTTATTTTTCTATAAAGTATTCACAAGTATTTTTTTTTAGAAACAAAATTATTTCCCTGAAGAGCTTTGTGGTGGAAACATAGTTATTGACCCATGTTTAATTTCTGAGAGAAAACCACAACCAAATTGACATTAATACCCCTTATGAGTCTACTGAGAACTGTGAAGTACTGAGTTCATAGCTATTGTAGGTAAAATCTTATGCTGTGGGGCAAGGTCCCACCAATACTTTTATTCTTATGCAGACTACACCAGGGAGCAAGGTGCAGCTTCTACATTCAATAATTTCCCCTGCAGAAGAGGAACAGGAGATAGCTGAAAGATACTATTTACCCTAAAAAATCATTACTTATTGTGTTTCATATGATTATTTCCTGTAGTTACAGCAAAACAATATATTTATTCTAGTGACATAGTATTTTGCCATTGTATATATTGAAGAGCCTCAATAACTTGATTGTAGAAAGAAAGAATGTTTAGTGATTTTTTCTATGCCCCCAAACTGAACATCATATGGATTCATTTGTATTAGGCTTTACTTGGCTACTAGAGGTCAGAGTTAAGCCAATTAACTTCCGGATTTTGGACTAATAAAAAAGATAAGATTGACAACAACCTCAGATTTCAAATGTCAGGAAATTATTTGATCATTCCAGGCCACTGAAGGTGGTGTCTTTTGCAGTGTGCAATACCCTAATCAGGTGCATTGTGCCTAACATTTTTAATGCTAACGGTCTATAATTGGAGATGGGATATGACTATCTTGGGTAAAGTTTAGGTTAAGATGATCATTTTAGGAAACCATAATGGCTTTCCTAAAATTTCTGTTTATGTCAGTGTATCGTTGGTTCTGCCAGTATGCAAGTTGATGGATAAGGAAGAATTGTAAACCTATTTTTCTATTTTCACTTATTTTAATTAAAAGGTAGAGTTCCTTCCATTACAATGACTTGTTTTTACCTGAATTTGATAGTTTTGGTGGCTTCCCAAATCATCTGCAATGCAGTATGTCTGCTCCTAAAGGAAGCTTTTCTTTTGATAGTATTTTCTGTAATTTTGCTGAAAGCAAGCTACCTCTGAAGTATGATCCAATGGAAAATAATGAAAATCAACAGACTTAATTCTCTGCTGTCTTGTACATTATAATTCCTTGGCTTTGAATGGTGTCTTTAGCTATATTTTTATAAAAATGCAGAATAGAAGTAAATTGATTCTATTCTGATATAACAGTTTGGGCCCATTTTGCTTTTCATTTACACCAATGCAATCAGGAATAGAGATCTAAATCTGAAACACATACAGGTTAAATCAACTTCCCTTCAAAATTAAGCTAGGCTAATGTTACCATCTCTGAGTTTTATCAGTTTCATTCAGAGAAACTCAGCTTGTGGCATTAATTGCTTTGGGAAAAAAAAAAAGAATTAAAATAACGCTATTTTTCTTTTCACTCTGATTACAGGAAAGTAGAGATGCTTAAATGACTGATTAATGTGCTGCTCCAATAGTTTTCTAGCAGTTCAGAGTGAGGCATCTCTGTTTCATGAACCATAAAACCACTGTACCATCAAAGCTAATGAGCCAGATGAAAAGCAGCTTAGATGAGGTATGGCATCTTCATAAAAAATACTGTTTCTAGATGGTTTATCCAAAGCTGACTAGATCCTTACTTCAACTACCTTTCACTGGTACTAAGGACAATCTTTATTAGTTTAGGAGTAGTTTCACAAGAATAGCACATGAATCACTGTACCAGTGTGTGCTATTGCTATCAAATGTCCTTTTTCATCTTTTTATAAAGATGTTACCTTTTTAAATTCAAAATTCATATAAAAATATAACAGGCTAATTTGGATTTTTGTAAATTGCAGCTCAAATATCTCTGATTTTCTGTTAATGTTTATAGTAATAATTGTTTTAAAAAAGATGTTTAAACCTCTGCATAATCACTAGATAAACTGACATTATTACAATTTTATTTCAGAACCACAGGCATTGCACTTCCTTAGTTTTCTATTTGACCTACAACTGCTCTTACTCATTTTCAGGTTTATGCACAAGTCTTACAGTTTTAGAGAACCAGATCACTGTTGTGCCCAACCTGGGCACAACCACCTTGATTTTGTTTCCATCTTGGTCTGATAACACTCTATCCCTCTTCCTTGCAGTATTACTAACCATATTTAGTTTCAAGGCAAAAAGACCTAATATTGTTTCTTAAATATTTAGTTTGTACCTTATTTTCACCATACAAAGATGACTGTTCTTTCCCTTAATCCTTTTTCACTTATATCCCTGAAGACTTTTAAGTTCTCATACCACTCCAAGTTTATGTAGCCTAAAACTACAAGAGGCTACTTGTTTTACATCTCAGCTTTTTTTCTAAAAGCTTTCTTAATGTTGTAATTAATTCAGTTAAGCTCCATTTAGCCCTCTCCTACATTTTCTTTCCTTTAATTTCTTTGGATTGCAAGTTTGGGTAGGTTTCTTTGTTATACAAATATATAGTGAGAAACCTCTTAATCATATGTGCAACTGGAGCTTTATTAATACACTTTATATTGTTTTATCTGTTTCCTCCTAGAATTTTAGAACATTTGTTCTAAAATCCACTAAATGATAAATGCAAGAAAATAAGGACAACAAAATGAATTTTGTTTAGAACAGCAATAAATAGAGATCAAATAAATGGCTAAGAAAATGTGTGAAAATAAGCCTATAAACTACACCCTTTCTGACAAATAACCTAATTACAACTAGTTGACAAGTCATAGCAACAGTCAAATAAAAAGGACTAAACATCTGAAGGAAAGACCAAGCTTGTCCAAGTGATCTGTCTTGTCCAAATAGATAATGACCCCCTTTGCCTAAGTTAATGAAATCTAAATGGCAGCTATATGATAACAAGGCCTGAGACATCTCAGGTGAATGGGCATTTAAGCTGAGTGACTTTCACTGAACATATTGTTACTGACTCCTAGTAACAGACAAGAAAAACCAGGTATAAAAGTAATGGTTCAAGAACAAGTAAGGTCAGCAAAAAAAGTAAAAATATCATCATGAAAGCATAAATGTTCTTACAAACACTTATAAAAAAAACCAGTGAGAATGGCCTCTCCAAAGCTCTTGCTGGAAAAAAATACTTAATTTTCCTTTGGTTGTGGTAACCTCTTTCAATTATGTTTGCTAAACGTGGTCAGAATCCACCAAGGTCAGGAATAAACTGGGAAGGGAAAAAAGGCAAGACTGAAGATGAGCCAGAATGTACATTGAAAGTGGCCATCCAGGACACAAGCCACCCACAGTGCACAACAAAGGTCAGGTCACAGAGGCAGGGATGGAGACCTGCATTCCTACACATCTCTGGGACAGGCACCAATGGCCCCAGGCTGGGCCGAAGTGGGGTTTGGGGCCACAGGGAAATTAGTCAGGACTACGGAGGACTGACAGTGCTCTCAGAACCCTGAGCAGAGAAAGAAAAAAGGACATGCTGATACCAGAGCATCTGATCTGTGATTAGAAATCAGAGATGTTTGGAAACAAAATGAGTGATGGAAATGTCTATAGTGAGAAAAGAGAAAGAGCTACAGGGAATATAACCTTAGCAACACCAAGAGCAATTTAATTTTTATCAGGCAGAGACATCGAGCTGGCCATTACACTGATTCAAAGAACAAAAGTGTGATTTATCTTCCAGCAGCAAGGATATTTCGTGTGAATCTGAGGCTGGGAATTATTTTTAAGGGAAGTCCACAGTATGTATGAGGTGTCCTTCATGTCAAGACAGATGATGCTGCTTTATTCACCAGTGAAATGATTCAAGGGCAATAATGCTGAGCACGCTATCAAGAGAAGGGAGTGGAGAGCATTGCAACAATCTGAGCTGAATTTTTCAAATCCATAGAGAAGTTGGTAAAAGATGGCAAGATCCTAAAGCTCTCTAGGCAAAAGAATAAAAATTCTTTAGACCTATCAGGAGTTTAGACTGCACAGTCACTGGTAAAAACAATGTATGTTTTAATCTTGAGTAGATTAACACAACCACCCTTCAGTCTGTCAGATTTCCCATGGGCTAGTAACAGGATTTTTCCATTCTGTTCCTTTAAATTAGGACCAAACCCCGTTTTCGTGGCTTCACTTTATAGGCATTGTCTCTTTTTTCCTAAGAGAATTGCCTCTGGAAAACATAAGTCCTTTCTCTGGCTGTTGACTACCATGGAAATAAACAAGAGAGCCCAGATCTTTCTGGAAAGGATTTCTGATCAACACAGAACCAGTAAAAATGATACTATTTTAGTGTAGGGTTTTTTTTCATATTAATGATGTCAATACTTTCTGCAGCATAGCTCTGTGATCCTGATGAACAATGGCTTCAGACAGGTTCATTACAGTAGATAAAATGCATTCACTCACTTTTCCAAATGACCTGATGTCTTGCTTTTGTCTCACCAGATTCACTGTGATGTGCTTGAGGGCTACCCATTTAGAAACTCATGGCATACATAAACCTTCAGGTAAAAGCATCTTTGAATGTTGATAAAGGAGTTTTTTGACAATGCACATGAAACCTTTGACTTGGCTTCTACAACTAACTTGATCATTTCAGAAGCTCTTCCTTGTCAATTGAAAATGAAAAAATGCAATCTAGCTGTACAGTATTAAAGTATGAGCAGAAATGGTCAATCTGTCTTTCCTAATGATAGTTTTTGAATGACAAATCCATCTGGTCCAATTCTGTGCCTTTGTCATGTCACTTGTGAGATAGGAAAGATAGGAAGTTGTGCTCTGGAATTCATTTCTGCCTAGCAGGGAGGGCTTGATGGGTTTTTCCCCATAAGGTTGATATTATATTTTGTGGAGTTCTTTCCAGAGGCAAAGAGTCTGCATCCTAGGAAGTTGTATCTGATACAGTGAAAGGCAGTCTGTGTGGAGGAATAGCTCTGCTTGTGCTTCTTACTAGGGATAAAGCTGTTTCATATCATAGGAGCCCAGAGGTGGCCTATATATTGTTTGAACAAATGTAGCCAAAATACTCATTGGCACATATAGAAATAATTCATGAGGAATGGAATATGCACAGCAGAGATGCATTTAAGCGCATAATTTGGAAAATCATGTAATGATGTTTCAGATTTTCAACTCAAGACAGTTATATGCCAATCAAGGAGTGAATAATTGCACTCTAAAGCACTGAATGAGTCTCATTAGATCCAGGACATTATATACATAATCACATGCTCAGCTATTCGATCAAAAATCTGACAAATTAGGATTGATATTTCCTTACCGGAAAACAGCAAATAAAGCAGTTGGCTCAGATCTTCTCAGCAGGCCACATAAAATAGAAATTTGCATTACATTATTTGCCTCTCAGAGATGAGGGAGAAAAAAATCCAGTCCATAAAGATAGCAAAAGAGCTCAGCAAGTGACTTAGTCAGTGATCCTAGTAATAATTTTCTCTCTTCTGCGCCACTCTACTTTGACACAGATTGTTTTCCTGGTTGACTTCTAATATAAAAAGAATTAAAAACAACTGTTTGAATGCAAAATGTTCTGAATGTGCTAATAACAAAACTTGATTATAACTACTCGGAAACCTTTGTGCAAACCAGCAATAAAGCTGTTTTTGTTTACCCTTTTCATGGATCAGCAGTATCTGTGCATAAGAATGTAACAATTCTTAGATATTAAGTTTCCTTTTCTTCAGTAGAATTACAAAGACAGTATTAGGAATAACAGTTCACATTTACACTTAGAGTGAAAAGCATAAACTATGAAAGTACTGTAATGAAGAAAAAGAGAAGCAGGTAAAAGCCTGTCAGAAAGAGCAGGTAGATAAAACTCAAGATGTGGTGAAGAGGAGTACTGTTATTGTTTTATTCAGATATATTTGCACATCTAAAAGTATCTCTTGGTCAATTTTTATCTCATTTTGGGGATCAGATTCAGGTACACACCACAGTTTTTAGGTTATGCCTTCTGGGTTTCCACTTCATTTTTAGTCTCTTCATTATTACTACTCCTCAGCTGAACTCATGTTCTTCATATTTAATCAGATTTCATTTAGCATCCATCCCATGCAATTTCAAATTACATGGCTAGCTTGTAATACAAGTCATTTTTTTTCTAAATTTGTAAAAAAATGAATTCTGAAATGGAGTTGTGCCCAAAGCAAAAGGGCACAAGAGCACTTCTGATCTGTAAGGGTTCAATTACCACTTGCTGAGCTACAGAACCTACATTTGTCTGATTTAATGTCACTTATTTCATGTAATGTGAGGAGGAGAGGAATGGGTCCTTTGTGTGATTAAACAGGAACAGAAGAAACAACTAATTGATGTTTCTTGGTCATTGTTTAGTGTATTTAATAGGATACAACTAAACTAGCCTGCCTCATCTTCTCCCCCACCCACAACCTCCATCCTTTTATTTTTTTTAAGAAATCCTTATTTCATTCAGATGTGTCTTTTGTGTAAGAATACAGCACAGTTATGTAACATTTACTTACACTTATTCAGTAATCTGGTTAACTCCTGAAATAACTGAAGCTCAACAGTTCTTGGGTAACAATTGTACCTTAAAAATAGACAACGTACATAAATTGCATACATTGCTCTTTGAGATTCGGCCTTTCTTTCAAAGACATCAATTGAGATTAACAGCTTGGGGCTCAGGACAGAGTTACTGCAAAGAGGAACATTCATTCTAAAATCTGGAATAGGTGAAATTAAGGTCATAGTCTTATTTAGCACACCAAGTACAACATCTTCCCCTGATTAATCTAACACTTGGTTTAAGTGCCTCATTAACAAAGCTATTCCCTCTGGGCTTCTGCAAAGAACTACAGAGGACTATTTAGCTGAAGAAGATTGCTGGTACAAAAGCCACAAGACTAAGAATGTGGAATTATGAAAGATTATAAGCAGAAAGACAAAGGAGAACTTTTCCTCAAAAAGGAGCCTTATTTATTAGGAGTTGCCAAATCGGTTATCCCAATGGAGGCCAGGCTGCCACAGCCCCATCTCCACAGGTCCAGCAATGTAGCAAGCCTGAATTCCTAACTGACACACACATACACACAGAATAATTTAGGTTGGAAAACAACTTTAAGATTGTCAAATCCAACAGTAAAAACAGTATGCACACGCACAGCTGCACAGGTCACCACAGACACACACTCTCAGCACTAGCAAAACCAGCACTAATGACCTCATCCTGTCACTTTTTCTTGTTGGTCAGGATGAAAGCCCGTTATAGTATGAATCCCTCAAATAGCTAGCCAATGACACATAACCTACCCTGGACCCCTGGTCTTCCCAGTTATAGGTACCTGGAGATGTGAGCCCAAGGAGCAGCCCTACTCCCCATGCTGGCACTCAGACCTACACACAGGAACCCACACTATGGACTTGCCCAGCACCTGGTCTTAGACACTATAAGGCCCAGAACACACTTGAGGAGTCTCTTACTTTTTACTAATGTATCCTGAGTCAGAAGCAAGGGAGAAATACCAAAAATATATTCCTCAAGAGAAAACAGAAATTTTACTGACAAACTTCAGAAAATCAGGGAACTTTAGCAAAAGTTTGAAGCAATGTTCAATCAACATAAATCATTTCACAATGAGCTAATTTAGCCCATTCATCTTAAACTAATCCAAGCCCATCTGATTTTAAATTACTCAGACTTAAAAAACAGGGAATTAAAAGCAGAAAAAGAGAGAGCGATATAGAAAAGAAAAAATGTACCTACTACTCCTGGTTTCATCGTTGTTTCAGATGATGTAAATTCTAAGAGGACATACAGTCAAGACACATAGTTACCTCATGCTTTGCTTAAGTACCCTTTGGCCTTCCTGGGCCCTTCCCCAGATGAGATTTCAGTTATCTAACCACTCAGGAGCTGGGCTAGGGGCTCCAAGGGCAGGTGTGGAGCATGGCTCCTGGTGTGCCAGGGATTTGCAGCTCCGCCAAGGTTGGGATACAGGCCCCAGGGAGTGGTGGGATGTTTAGGGCAGTGCATCACCTCACTGAAGGCAAGACCCAAGATATTCCTTCCCACACACACACATGTGAAATGTTTTGAGACAGTAATTTCCTCCAGTCTCTCGCAGACACTAACAGATTATATAGCTGGCCCTTGGGTCCTCCAGTCCCTCAGTTGCCTTGTATAGAGAAATGCCCCCAGTAGCTGGTCCAGATTCATAAACTTACCAGCAGCCACCCCCAAGGACCATGGACTCTCCAGTTGCTGGTCTGAATCTCCTTGCTCCTCCAGTAGTGGAATCAAGACTCTTGGATCTCCACCTTCCAGCCTAGACTTGTGGTACCTGCAATACTTGACACCAAAATATCCTTCCCTATTTGCTAGTTAGTGTGGCTGGATGTAGGCTGTCATCACACCCTGGTGTGCCTACCCACACAACATGCATGAACTCTGGAGCCTCCAGGTGCTGGCACTCAGGGCTGTGACTAGCTCCCATTGCTGGCACTGGGACATCCATACATACACAGAGTAGAGTCCTGTTGCGAGAAAATCAGCTAGAAGTGGCATTAAATGAGAAGACATAACAGTCTGGAGGGGTCAGTGCAGAACACAGCCACACAGATGTATTGACTGGCAATCTGCTTACATGCGATCAACCCCTTTTATCACCTTTCCCCCTTTCTTTTTCCTTTACATTTCCTTTTCAAACCATGTTGATCCCTCTGTTTTCCCACCTTTGATGCTTCCCCTAAACACCCTGTAAGAAATCTACAATTCCAAGATGTTTTATCCCACACCCCATAGTCAGTGCCATACCTCTATCCAAAGACTGCCAACACTCCAAAAGGTGACCCGGAGAGGTTTTCTAATAACTCCTCTTCATGGGTATCACCCTAGGTCTTGGGATTTAGGTTGCCCTGGAACAGCCCTGGGAGGAGGAGGTGGGACAGGGCCTGTGCAATTAGGGCTTCCCTACCAGCTGTGCTCTTCTGTGTTCCTGTTGATGAGCCTTTAATTATCTTTCTTAATGTTCACATCAAAGGTCTAGTTTAATATTAAAACTAGATGTGCCAAAGGTGTCTACATATTGCCCAGATTCAGACAGCATTATCCATATTTCAAAATGTTGTTTGGACAACACAGGCAGGGTTTTTTTCTGTTGGATATAGAGGATGGCTTCATCACATTACCTCAGCTGTTGATCTTCACCTCTAAGGTGAAGCTTCACAGATTTTTCTGAAGAATTCAAATATGAACAGTACCAAACTATGGTCAAAAGCCAGGAGATCCCATTCCATATATTAAAAGATTAGTTTTCAAGCAGTACCTTCTGTTGCAAATTAATTAAATGTGAATTAAATTGGTCAATTACATTTGATTAATTATGTGGCATGTGATTGATGAAGTAATCATTTTAATGAAGTGCATATTATAAATAATGAAATAAGTGATTGTTGTGGTCTATTAGAAACTTGTAGTAATTAGAAATTGTAGAAATAAAAACACTCGATTTAGTAGTTTGACATGATCAGCTCACAAAAGAGGGTAAGACTTATAGTACAATTTCTCTCCTACAGAATATAAATAAAACACATACTTCATTATTTTTTTAATCACAGAGGAGAACTCTATAGTCAATACTTACACAGATTTATGCTTACAGAGAAAACACATTATTGAAAATATTTGTAAATTAATTTTAGCTTACAGTAGAATATGTGCAGAAATATTTAAGATGAAGTTGCAAGGGATTAGGAGGAAGGCAGGCATAATTTCAGTAGGGGACTTTTTACAATGTCAGTCATCCTTTACAATGAATTAGTGAATGAACTTGGAACTAGGAATGCCAGTGTAACAAAGGAAACAGGTTAGGTTACAACAACCTTTTCTGTTCTTGAAATTAATGAAGGCTAGATCTTGAAAACTTGGGGGGAAAACCTTATGCACTGTTTCATCTAGCCTATGTGGAAGGAAAAGAAAGTTACATTTACTTTAACTGAATTTTATTAAGGGACTGGAATAAAATGGAAGGAAGGTTCTGTAGAAACAGTGTTTCCTTTTCATACAGACACATGTGAAGAGTAAAAGTAAGGACACATCAGCACACCTGGGAGAATGTAATGCCTGAGGCAATGACCTGTTTCAGGTTTTCCTCTGTCCTTAGCAATCACTTTTTGGCACATACGAAATTCCATTCTCCTTCCTAATTTTCAGCAAAACCAGGACAATCAGTAAACCTTTATTCTGGAATAGGCCACAAACAGCTTTGTATCCTTTAAACAACAGAGCATGTGAAAACCTGCTTTGGAGAATAGTAAGAAATACTTGCTACTGCATAATTCTAAAATTCTGAAAATTATCCTTAAGTTTGATTTTCTTTTCTGGACCTTGCTAGCCTTATATTCTACATTGTTTGTCTGAACTATATTTCTATGTCAATATGAGCATCATCAGAAAGTAGTAATACAAATGAAATGCCTAAAAAATATTTTTAAATAATTTTAAATGCTGAAATATTTATGTGAAGAGGGAAAATATGAACTGAGGTTTAGCCCTGGGAAGCAGTGAAACTTCAAAGAAATTGGTGGGTACATCCAACAGTATTTCGCAGGTTTAAAACCTCATAAAATATGCGAATCCAAGGTACCTGCTTTAGGTGATTAGATTACTGAAATTAAACATTCCCTTCTATCTGAATAACACTCCTTAAAGTACAAATATATATTGCAGTGTTCATTTAGCTCTCCATGAAATAACTGAGGATGAACAAGTGAGGGAGGGGTGTCAAAACAGACAAACTACCAGCTGAAATAATGGCACTAATTTTATTTTTATTGATACACAATAATGCTCTTTTTTCCAGAGGCTAATGGATTTCTTCCTCAAAGACAAAATGTCAGCCTTACCTTATTCAGTGACCACATCATTGCCATGAGAGATTCCTTGCAGGCAGTGTGCTACATTTCAGTTTTCTGTCTCACACAGGCACATTTGAAGGTATTTCTGACAGAGTTCATTATAGTGCCAGTCAACCAACAGAAATTCAAGACTTTTTATTCTGCTATAAATGTGAATGGTACATTTTCACCTTAATCCCTTCACTTGGATAACCAAACTGATATTTAATTACCTATTGAGAACTGGGGTCCTAATTAGAGCTGCACAGAGCTATTCACACATTGAACCTGAGTGAACAAGCCTCTCACTGTTTCCAAGTTTATTCCCATTAGCCCAGTGGGTTTGCTCTTCACCACAAGACTTAGTTCAACCATTATGCTCCAGAGAAAGAAAAGCTCTGAGAACACAAACACTGATATTACTGCACTCTACCAGGAGCCCACTGAGCATTTCTATCTTTTTGAATAAGCTATTAAAAGACAAAGTAAAAAAAACCATAGTAGATCCAACCAGTGGGGAAATACCGAGGTAATTTTACAAAAAAAAAAAGGGTATGGTATTACTGAAAGAATGGAGGAGATTTAGAGAAAAAAATTGTTGAAGCAATTTAAGATAATAGGATGCTAATTAAAGAGGAATTATAAAGGAGATTTTATAATACTTCTAACACTGGCAGTAATGTTGACTGCATCTGAGCTGGAAAGAGGCACAAGGAGCCAAGGCATTACTGGCAATTAGGAACCAGACACTGCCACTCTCAGAGAGCAGGTTTCTCTAAGCAGGAAACCCTCAGGACAAGTAACAGAGGCAAAGTTTACCCCAGGTGCTGCTCAGTGTGACTGCTCTGCCACTGTCATGCACTAGGTAGTTAGGAACAAAATATACAGCCAGCACTCTCTCTTGTAGGAGGCTCAGTTGTGTGACTGAAGAGTGGGACTCCAGTCTGAATGGATGTTTCCAGGGTCTGATTCTTGAAAATACTCACCTTAAACTGCACAATTCACTTTTAGACAGCTGTGACAACTTCTGGAATGCCCTAGAAAGGTTGGTTCCTGTATGGGTCAAATTATATCATCAAAATTAGCATGAATAGCAGTACCATAATATATTAAAAATAATAGTTTTTCTGAAAATTATCCAATTAGCATGAGATAATGCATTATAAACATGAAAATAATGGCAAATGTTAAAATATCTGTTGAATATGTTTAAACTACTCATTTGAACCCCTTTCTGGTTTTTCCTTTTTTACTGACATTTAGAAAATTACAAAAGCTTCAAAGAAAGCAAAGATAATTTATCTCTAGTTTGGTATGGTTAACATAAAAACATTTAAAATTAAATTGATTGTTTATTTTAATTAAAATAAATAAAAGGTTTTGTGGTGAGAATATTAGAGATCTTTTGCCTGAAGAAAAGTATTGTGATGAGGTTACACACCTGCAAAAAATGGGGCTTATGAAATTAAGATTGAAAGTACTGAGTTTGCTGGCAACTCTAACAATCAGAATAACATATGACCACAGTAAGGTAAACATTGCAAAATACAATACCTAATCAAATATAGCACTATACATTAGAAAAAAGATAAATTTTTATTCATTGCAATTAAAAATACCCTGATGTGGTATACTCAATAAAAAAAAAACAATCAAATCAAACCCAAACCAAAACACAAGAAACTGAAAAAATGGTACAGCTGCAGAATTATGCATTTAAAAACTATGGTCTTCTTGGCCCACATCTGTCTTTTTTATTGCACCCAGTACATGGTTCAAGTGGCCAAACACTGCAATAAACAGAAACTGAATATAGAAAGAAGAGAAAGGCATATTACCTATAATAATAAACCTATAATTATCCTGTCCCAGAAGTACATTCTCTCCTGAGGTTCTGCTTATTCCAGTGCTTCCAGGGTTAGACTCAGAGAGCTGCCACTCTCTGAAACAGAAAAGACATAATGACTTCTGCTTCCCAAAAAGGACTCAAAGTAAATGAACGTACAAAATACCCAGCAATCTGTACAATACACATGTGATTTCCAGAAGGACTAAAAGGCAAGAAAGTCAAGGTTATATTTTAATTTTGTTCTGACTCATTCTATTCTTAGTTTTCTATTTATTACCTCTTCTTGAAAGAAAACATGCCCACATGTGGAACAGTCTTAAATAGGAACATCAATCCTAGATCGTTTCTTGCCTGTGCTGGCACCTAAGATCATTTGCAAAGAAAAATCATTATCTAGAGGTCTTTTGGAAGGTCCTGACCTTGGCTACCTTAAAGTGCAGACAACACATTGTTTCAGGAACGTGCTCCTGCTTATACTCATAATAAAAGGCTATTTTAGAAAGACAAGCAAGGTATCCCTATCCCTCCGGATTACTTCACTATGCTACTTATTTAGAGGCACCTGCTACAGATACATTGAATCCTATGCAGTATAAAAGAGACTTCAAGAATCTGACAGCAGAGTGGGGGAACAGAAGATAGCAGCTAAGTGTGATAAAAATCATAGAGGTAGATGGAGACAGATGACTTGGAGATGAACATTTCAAACACCTAATGAAAGTAAATAGGTGTCATGATGTCTGGCATGGCATTACACAAAGGAGGCAGCAAAAAAAAGATTTATAAGGGCTGTGAAAAGGAAGATCTTTGAGTGCACACAAGGGAGGAGATTTCAAAATAGCCTAGATCTGTGATAAAATCTCAGAAGCAAAGAGAGAGGAGAAGAAATCAAACACAAAAGCCCATTTTCTGTCTAAATTTAGGCAGAGGTGAATCACGGTCATGAGAGGGTCAGGTAAGTAATCAGCCCTTGGGATGTTATTACACAGCTGTTCCAATATGCATGCATGTAGAGAGAACTATATTTAAAAATACAGCCAAAACGTAATGGAAATGTCATCCTAGAAAGTTGCTGAGCTAAACCACAGAGGCTCATTACTGATATAGAGATGCAATCCCTTAGGAATGACAGGTGTAAGAGAGAAAGGTGTACTCTGTATTAAAGGTGTATTTTTCAAAAGTTCTTGGAAAGGAGAGAATTTTGCTAGATTATTTTCTTTTATAAAAGGATCATAACTGCAGAGAAGAAGTCACATGTTCCACATAATCTAGAAGAAAAAATCATTAACTTTTTTTTTTAAAATTAAAGCCTTGTAACAAAAGGAGATTGCATTCATTCAGAGATACCTAAAGGGCAAAGTAGGATGACTCAGTAAGTGCATAGAATATTTTGCTCGCAATTTTTGTTTTAGAGATTAAAGAATGCTCCTTTTTAAGATCTTGTTTCAACTAACTGATAGAACATGTAAACAAAAGGTACAATCAGAAAATAAAATTGTGAAAGATTATAGAAAAGATGTGAGAAGTAATGAAGTGTGAAGGTAAAGAAGCAGGAAAGTGATGTCTGAGGGAGAAGGCAAACTACACCTTTTCCTGGAGAACAGGATACAGCCTACTGGCAAGAGAAAATAGCTAAAGGGCACAGGAGTGCAGCACTGCTGGAAGTTACTGAAAGAGAAGGTATTTAATGCATAGTGGTAGGTTATTTGCAAGTGAAGCAAGGAATGGCAGAATAGTAAGAAACTATTGTAGAGACATCAGAATTTCTCCAGTGACCTGAAAATTCAAAAAGAATCAAACAAAAAGTGGAAAGAAGATTATAGGTTTTAATGTGAATATAAAGGAAGAGCTCAAGACCCTTAGGGATAAGATCAAAAAAGCACAGTGACATAAAAGGAAACAAGATAAGGTTCACTAAATGCAGAAAGAGAAAATCAAAACAAAGGCTAGCTGCTTAACAGTGAAGTAGAGAAGATTAAGAAAGACTCAAAAAAGATTGAGGTATTCAATAGTATCTGTTCTCAAGACTTTCTGATAACAAAGAAACAAAATTGCATCTGTAGAAACTCTCTGGAGCAAAATCTTTAATAAATTCAATTTTAACCAGGAAACAACACCATAAAGGAGAAATATATTTAAGAATGTGAAAGTAAAATAACCAATTTCTCACTAAGAAAATAACTTTACAAAACATAAGCTTTATTAGTTCCTGATCTCTAACTAACCATAACTATTCCTTCAAATTTGGCTCTAATGTCCAAAATAAAACAAACCTTGCATTAAAAAAGAAAAAAAATAGACACTATGGTATAGTTATAGTAGTTTCCATTCACATAGAAATTCACTTAAATGCACATATTGATTGTTCTTCATTTCCTCAATTCAATTTTTGAATTCTAAAATATCTAGAAGTTTATATAGTAGCAGCTTCTTGGTTTTCCTAGAGCTGATCATATTGATTTCATTCTCTTAGGCCAGTTACCAGTGTTGATGTACATCTGGTGTAGGTAGCTCTGCAAGCTGCAGTTTGAGCTCTGGGTGGGAGCCTGACACAAAAGGCCATGAACTGCTAACACTGGTTAACAAAAGGCAAGAAAACTGGCAGTACCAGCCAGGTGGATGGATGCAGGAGATACAGCAAGAGCAGAGAACTCAGGAGGAAGAGTGAGACTTCTTGGACTGTGAGATGATAAAAGCCATGGGGTGGCTTTGCTGGGGGTCCCTCCTCAGAGGCACCAGCTCAGGCTCCTTCTGTGCTCCTGCACCGTGGATAAATTGTTTTGTGGAACAAAGCTGCTGAGACTGTGCTGTGGGACCCCTGGTCTGACTGTGTGAGTGGGGTGTGGGGTCAGGTGGGGACCCCCTGGAGCCGCCTGCTGGGAAGGGATTTGGTCACAGCAGTGGAAGTCTGTGGTGTTGGGAGTCTGACTGACAGAGGGCAACATGAATGGCCATGCTAGGAAGTTTCCTTAACCTGGCTTTGTGGACAAAGGAGAAACAGCCCAAATCTTCATCAGGTAGAATGCTGTGCCATGAACCTGCAACCAAATTCAGGTAAAATGAGCAAGAGGAGATTTGTGACTAAAGAAATGAAAAAGTTTAGGTACCATAAAAATTGGGAGAGGACATTTAGTTAGGTATACTACAGATGATCATTTGGTTAAAAGACAGAAACAAAGAGTAGATCTATTTTCCCAATGTATAAAAATATTTTTAATTTTGATTCTAGGAAAGAAAATTCTCCAGGACAGAAAGCACTTTCTGTGGACAATGTTCAAAGGTTTTGATATTTTGTTGTAATTTTCTGTTGTGGTAAAACATGTTATCAACAATAGATGGTGCTGGTCTATGTCTGCTTGATCTTATCTCAGTGTATGAAGGTGGGCTACATCTTTTTTTGTCCACATTTGCTACTCTGTTTCTGTCATTCTGAATACCATAAATATTCTTCGTGCAGTGAGAAAAGGTCACATTTTCTCTGGTAGCATTAGTCATCTTTTTATTTTGCACTGCTTTATCTTCACTTTTCAAGGCTTAATGGAAACAATAAGACTGTGGTGGAGGAGTCACATAAACCTCCTTCTTCTTACATGCATATTATGGAACTACAATGGTTACATGTAAAACATACTCTATTTTATTTATGTGGTCATATAAGAAACATATATTGATCCATGATCAGAACAGAGAATTACAAGAGGGGTTTGTACATCTACTGAAAAGTGTAAAAATATTTCTTAAAACTGCTCTGTAATTTCTTATCTGATTGAAGAATCTTATGGACAAAGAGAGCACTTAGATCTGCTCTGAATCTGCTTCAAAGAGCACACTTGTTAGGGAAAATGGTAGGAAGAAGTTTCCATCTCTGTAGGCATGATTTCTTAAGATTAGTAAAAGAGGTTCTGATTTGATAAGGGTACTTGAGTAGAAATACTAAGGATTTTCGGTTTTTTCACCATCAGTTATATACTTGGTTTAGAAAGAGAGGTTGGCTTGAATCATATTTAGATAAACCCACAGCAGCACAGATGCAATAGAGGCAAGGAGAGGAGACCGGATTCCTTATTCCATAGCTGGGTAGCAAAAGCTTGCACTTTTGACCTTCATGAAAAGTTTTCTGCATTCATCTAACACCAATGGTGTCCTGCCACTGTCCCCCCATTTCACACCTACTAATATTTTGATCTGATACTTTTTATTTGCATATTTCAAGTCCTTCACAGAACCCAGATGTTTTCACCTTAGGGCCTGAAGCAGCAATTCTCTCTGACTGACAAGCCTAAGGCTACACTAGGAAAGTAGAGTTTATCAATATCTTATAATACATGTTGAAGTCAAAATCCACCCTTTGGTATTTTCCTTAAAAAAAAAACCAAAACAAACAAACAAGAACAACCAAAGAAAACAAAAAAAAATCCCATACCAAAACCTTCCTCAAATAATAATAATAAAAAACCAAAAAACAAAACAAACAAAAAACCCAAAACCAAAAACAAAACAAACAAACATACCCCACCCAAAAAAAAAATGCAACAACAACAAAAGAAAGAGAAGGAAGACATGTTTAAATATCTCTACTTTCTTGGCTTTTAGTGTGAGACTGGGACTGAGCCTGTTTCCAGTACAGCTTTCAAGGTGACCTCAGGAATAACTACCTTAACATCTATTGGCCACTTTTATTCAGATTATTTACCCAGGCTGACATTTCTCTGTGCAATCAGAACATTATTTTACAAGGACACTCTTAAGTCCACCAGAAATCCCCCAAGATTTATAGCATATTATCAGACATTGATTTATTTTTCTCATCATTTTCTCTGCAACTGGATAAAAATGAGAATAATAATTTAAGGTGATATTTTTATATAGGATTAAAATTTACTACCTATAAAAAATATAATGAGCATGCAAAAACTGGGGCAAGTTTATGCATAGAAAATAGACAATAGTTTAGGCAAGGAAAATGTTGAGTCTGGAATACATGCAGTGCAGAATAATTCACTGCATGACAGTTGGTAGAAATGGATCTTTACAGTGAATAAGTATTCTGAAACTCCATATTTACACTTTTGCATGTTAGGCAGCAACAAGACAGTCCCTGCTGGATGAGGATTATGAGCTAATTAATAATTGCTCAGTACTTTCCCCCCCCCCCCA
>VXBI01009654.1:34160-46802 GCA_013397375.1 Toxostoma redivivum
CAATGTGAAAGCAGCTCAAATACAGTGGATACAGTCCTGTTCCCTGACTAATTCTGATCTACCTCTAAACAGCTCAGGCTGCACCTGGCACAAGTTGAATGCTGATCTTTTGTCTCTCAAAGGAAGGCAATATTTGTCTCTTCAAAAAAACAAAAGCAACAATTATCTGTTGCTGCTCCTCTTATAGCCAGGTCCACTTCAGCAACTTTTTGCTACTGTAGTGCTCTTTTTAGAGCTGAGGACAGTTCTGTTTGATACTTCTAGAACTAGTCATATGGCCATAAATCTGTGCTGCAGGAGACAGTGAAGTCATTAGCTTAAGACAGAGACAGCTGGGAAAAGACACCTGTCATCCACTTACTGAAAACCTTCTGTCATACTCGAAAACAAATCAGTGTCTAGGTGTTGCATGTTTTCAGAGCTCCTAGTGTGAGAACTGTGTTCCTGGAGATACCATTCCAAAGGACCTACCTCTGAAGTTTCTGCATGCACACCTCTGTTGGTGTTCTCTCATCCAAAGGAGAGTAAGAATCAATTCAAAATGCCCAAGCAAACTTTCTCAAGTAATTCAATTTTTCTAGAATATTTTTCTGACTGCAGTCCTTCAGGCACAGGCTGCTCCAGTGTTGGGCCTCTGCTGGATCCCAAGTCCCACAGCAAACCTGCTCCAGTGTGGAGCCCTCTCTCCATGTCTCTATGGGTCCTGCCAGAAGCCCACTCCAGAGTGGGCTTCCCAAAGGGGCACAGCCTCTTTTGGACATCCACCTGCTCCAGCATGGGGCCTTTCAGGGGCTCCAGGTGCTTCCCAATGGACCTCCATGGGCGTCAGGGGCACAGCTGCCTCACCATGGTGTTAACCACAGGCTGCAGAGGAATTTCTGCCCTCACATATTGCCTACCATGGCTGATGGGTCCATCCTGGAGCTGCCAGGGAATGCCTCTGTTGGACATGGGGGAAGCTTCTGGCAGCTTCTCAGAAGGACCACTTCTGTAGCCCTCCACTACCAAAACCTTGCCACACAAACCCAGTACAAAGATCCAGCTAGCAAAGTAAAATCTGTGCTAGTAGGTCCTGCAGCCTGACTCTGCTTCTAACAGCCATTAATGCACTATTATATAAGAATGAGCAACAGAAATGGTATAATTTTCACATCTCTCCAAACAACTGCAACCTCCAGTTCTCCTTGTTGGAAAATGTAAGGTTCTTTAGAGACACACTTTCTTCCAGGAAGTGCTGCAATTACACTTAACATCAATTTAGTTCGTAATTCTATGATTTAGGAATAAATTAACAGTAAAAAAAAAAAAAAAAAAAGGAAAAAGACTCTTTACTGGATGTTCAAATCTAGAAGATAAAAATGTGAAGATCAGAGTTTGAATGAAAAAAAAATTCGTGTTGGTACCCCAACACTACAGAGGGGACCTACCAGAACCTATGTATAAGCTTACCGTGTATTGTCCACAGAAACACTTTTCTGAAAAGTGGAACATTCCTACTATTTGACAAGGAAACAATGGAGGGAAAATATCCTTATAATATATGCTTGTGTGAGTAATTTTCTTCAAGGTTACTGTAACCTTCAGTTGTCATTTGCCATGAATTTGCCTTACAAATTTGAATTATCACTCATTTCCCTCCTTCTATCCCTTCCAGAATTACTTAGGTTTACCTCTTTGTTTAATTTGATTGTTGGACCAGATCCTCCCTTTTGCAAATTAATTATCCAGGTAAATGTGTGATAGAAACTTTGATGTTGTGCAAGTTCTACAAATGAATAAATGAAAAACTGAGTTTTGTTGTCTCAGGAAAAAAAATATTCAAAAGTTTTTAAAAAATGTAAAACATTACAAAAGGAGTGACACTGTTATACAGTCTTATTTAGAAAAATAGCCTTGTCCCATCTTGAGTCAAGAAGCTTGTCTAATCACTCATAAATGAGGTACAATGTTTTACTATACTTGTACATGTCTGTTATTATCAGTCTCTTGAGAAGCCGTTGTCTACAGTGACAGTAGCATTCATAAATATTTTTTTTTCAAATCTGAAAGGAAACATAAAATGGAATTTGACATGTAAATGAGGGATTATTGCACCTGTCCAAAAAAAAATCTGATTTTATTTTTTAATTGATTTGTGTGAGAAACTTGAAAAAGTTTTATTAGAAGTGTTTGGTTGAAACCTGTTGTAAAGTGGGATTGGATGTCAGATTTTAACAACTTCTTGGCTGTGCAAAAGTCTCACCAGCTTTATTACAAAGTTTTGGGAGTCTTGCATTAGAACAATTAATCACTGAAATGGAATGAAACCAGTGTATCCATTGGCACATAGATAAATCACACATGATTTCTTTCTAATGTCTACTCACTGAGAATAATAGAAAACACAGCTGGCAGGAATATTAGGAAATTATCTACTCCATTTCTTTCCCCAAGCCAAAATCAAGTGCACCTCGTTCATGTCTGACAGATACTGTCTAACATCCAGTCATGGTGCTTCCACGCTTTCCCAAAGCAATATGGTCCTTAAAGATAGAAAGTCTTCTGAGGTATGTCAGCCTTAATCTACCTTGCTTTAATTTATTTTTTGTCACACGCATTTCAGATATGGAAAGCAGTTTATCCCTTTCCTCTCTGCAACAATCTTTTCTATACTTCAAGACCATTATCACGTTTAAAAAAATGCAACCCTTTTCAGCACATCTAGCTTTTTCAGTGCTCAAAAATTGCAAGAGAAATAAGCACAAGTCGACCCTGAGCTCCCAGAAACTGAGCTCTGAATGAAGATTGTGCTTGGAGGAACTTAGTTTTGGAAATCTCTTAGGGTAGAAGAAAAAAGAAACTTGAAATGTAGTCAGGAGCAGTTTTTATGTAGAGCAAGTTGCATTATCCCCTTGTCACAATGAATATGGAGTACCCAGTTAAAACACAACAATGCAATATTTATGTGTAACTCCAGTGGACTTTTGCAAATTTTATGATGAAGTGAAGGATATAGCGTGTGTTTTGGAATGTGTGTCAAACCTGGACAGATTTCCTAGAGTTATGTAACCTCAAGTCTCTAGTGGAACATCTACACACGAATGAAATTATTCATAGGTAATTGACTTCTCTGTTGCTGCTCATGGATGTGCATCTCCTTGTTTAACTAAGAAAAGTAGGAGTTAGGGCCTAGTTTTCCAGTGTCCAATATTTTTCACATGGGAAGAGCTTCTACTAACTAAATTCTGTTGATATGCAAAAGTCAGAAAACATTTATTTAAAATTCATTGGTTTCTTTCTCATTTTTTATTTTAAAATATGTGCCAAAATAATTTTTAAAAGCAAACAACAGATAGTCTCTTTAAGGAACGACATGATGCTGCATCCTACTTATGAGATAGAAGCAAGAAGTAGAAAACTGGACTGGAACTGGACTTTTTTTCTTCTTCCATTGACATTGTCACTATTCTTCAGAAAGCTATGTTCATATTGTTTGAGCTCAATCCTATTTGAACACTCAGATGATTCTTTCTTGAGCTATTTATCTGCTGATGGGAGATAAAACAAATTTCTGCTACCAAGAAGATAAGTTCATAATAACCTGTTCCAAAACATTTTTCCATATGAAGTAGAACAATTATTTCTTATTAGCCAGGTAAAATCTGCCACTCTGCACATCTCAAGTTCCACATTATTAGGGAGTAAGAACAGACTGTCACTCAAGCTGGGAAGAGTTTATATTGAAGCCTAACACATATTATTCTAGGTGATCTATTTTTACTGTAAATCTTTGCATGTGCTTTGGAATGTATGCTTTTCAAGTGATGGTTAGAAATGAGAAGAGGATGACTTAACCAGACGTTGTCCAGTTTGCTTGTGGTATTCAGTCAGCACAATTTTTCATAGAAAACCCTACTCAGTGCAACTTGGGTTTTGCTTTTCTGTGTGAAAGATATTCACAAAGAAAAATGCTGCAACATCATCATTTCCAAATACCTATTTTTATGGGTTTTCCTAATTCAGAGGCTATTTTAAAACTGGTTCATAACCATGCAAACTTGCACAAGGCAAAGCATCCCAGAGTCTATGCTCTGGGGTGGTTTTGGCCAACAAGCTTGATGACTGTAGTGATGTAGTAGTTAATCTCCAGCTGACTAATTTTTGCCCTGATTAAACAGAATGATTAGGTGATATTTATTGTCCATACAAAAATGCTTCTCCATGCCTCCATTCCCATTTCTGTCTCCCCTGTTGCAGGATTGAAGGGACTTCCAGAACATTTGCTATAGCACTTTGCACATTCAGAATCCAGTATCACTTGAGCTTTCTCTGAATGATGCCCTCTAAATAATAAAAAACAAAGAAGGCTGAAAGAGTTTAAAATTTCCTCTAACTTCTAAATCCAATACAATTCTTGTTTCAGAAAGTATAAATCAAATGCTTGAGACAATGGATTAGCATTCATTATCATCACGTATGATACACTAAATTCTAAGGGCAATACAGTTAAAAATTTTACTCATTATAACCTAAAATCAAAAGTGCAACACCAAAAACTTTCAAATATCAAAAATTCCCCTTACAAGACCCAAAAAACCCTACAAATGCATGTAGAAAACAAAACAAGTATAGTTTGATTGTCTCATCTTCAGAACATCATGTTCTGCTGTGTGTCCACAATCCTTTCAGATGCTTTTAGCTATTTACAGAGTAAATGTAAAGTGTTGACACAGAAAAAATTCACATTCTGTAATCATAGACGATATCATCAAAACAACATAGTAGAACTCCCACTCCTAACACCATGGTGTAATTTATAGATACCCTATATTGCAAGTTGATTGTTTGCTTTAAGTACTCATCACAGGTTCTGGCAATTATAGAGACTATTAACCTCTGTCTTCTTTAAATTGCTCAAATACCTTTATCTGCATATTTCTATCCTCAGGAAAAATAGACCTTATTTTGAATCTGTCATTCATTATTAAACAGTCTTCGAGGATCAACATTTAACTACTGCTAAAAAAAAAAATGTAATAATGGGTCTGTAACCCAGATTCATTAATATTGCATTATACATTTTCTTACAGGACCGCTTATAAAATCTTTTTCTTATAGATTTTCTGTAATAATAATTTATACCAGACTTAACATTTATGATTTGAGTTTGATTGTATCTCTCTATCCAATATATTATCTTTATTTCATTGCAAAGCACCATATATATTGTTCAATATGATCAAATGAATTTATCAATAATGACATTCTCAAAGTCACACTATTCATCCCGAAAAAATAAGACAGAGCTTTACAGATCTTGTAGATTATGCTTATTTTAGGGAAGGACCAGAACATTCATGGCAGTACTTATCTTTTAACTAATTCATCATTAACTTGTGCATTTTTTATGAATAAGATCCTTAAAAGAAGTAAAAGCTTAGAGTTCTGACTTCAAAATCCATAATTTAACATTCATAGAAATGTGGAGATTTTTTCAAACTTGGCTTATTTTCAATAGCAACATCTACAGAGAAAGCAAAGTTTGAAAACTTTTCTTTTCAAATGCTTAAATTTATCTGAGTACAAACACCTTTAACAGACTGTATGAGGGAGAAAGGATGATTTTTTTCATGTTCTTCCATCTGGGGAAAAGGAAGAAAAGACAAAAATACAGTGAGGATAAAATTTTGAGCTGAGATCGAGAAAGAAATATGTGAAAATTTTGAACACTGGAAAAGGTTCTCAGATGTATGCAGGAAACTAAATTATATGTATAAGAATGAGAAAACACATTTATAAATGAACTCTTAAGTAGATGGAAGTTTTTAAAATAGAGGATTTCAAGGCTGCCTCAAAATGATGGCTTGCAGTTGATGATTTTTCTATCAAATGTAACTACAATATATGAAAAGATGTTAGGAAGCCACTAAGCACATAAATAGCTGGATTAAAGCATGGAGCATATACAGCAGGAAAAAAATTTAATATCAAAGTAGGTGGTTTAACACATTACCGGGGTGCTTTCAGTATATTACTTAATTACACTTTCCAAGACAAAAAATCACTTTAAACAGATAAATGAGACTAAGCAGACACTTTATCAATGTGCCATTTCCCAGTGTACTAGGGCAAGTGAAACCAACCACAGTTTACAGTTCTATGTATCTGACACTTTGCCAGGCAATCAAGTCTTAAAAGAGAAAATGGAAAACATAATCCTGTCTCTATCCAGCTATCCTGGAGTACTTCAGGAGCTCTTTAAATGGATTTTCCTGTTGGTGTATGAGACACCAGGATGTTTTCCATCTACTTTGATAAATATGTTTATTAGTGATGTTTTTCTTCTCCAGTACGATTAGGTTACTTTTGGTATTTTCCCTGTCATTACCGGAATGTTTTCCAATATTTCATGAGTACTGAACCAAAATTCTCCATGTAGAATGGAGGAATCATTCCACACTTGTGTTTGTTAGGAATGGAGATGCCATTTTAAGTATGTGCTGTGACATTTACAGCACAATCAAGATTTATTAAAACTACTCCACAGAGCACCATTGTAAAGAGTTTACGAACTATAAAACTCCAATAAAGGTCACTTGAGATGCAAAAGTTTAATTTGGAGTATCATATTATGGTGTAGTGCTGCTAAACTTAATGCTTGTTTAAACAAACGTCTTGAGGATATTTATCTCAGAATGTAGGGTATATTAACTTCAGTAAAACAACTTAATATTATCTTTTTTTCTGCCTAGCTTTGGTTTTTAAAGGCTTGCTCACCTTTTTATGTCCACTGATCTATTGCATTACTTCAGTGAACATAAGCATAAAGTACAATAAGAAGATAATATTTTTTTAAGGTATTGTTTAATAGAACTGTGCATACTTTTATTGTCATCATTATTTTAAAGTTTAATAGTCCATTTCATAACCTTTGTTTTCTTTAATTTCCAGCTGCAAAGGTTTAGCCAACCTTAACTGTCAACTGTGAAATGAAAAAAAAAAAGGAAAATTTTATCAATAATTAGTAAGGGCCTAAAAATTGAAGTTAAAAGAGAAACCAGAATTTGTGGATATTAATGTAGAATTGAATGTGAATTTCACTGAATGAAGAGCAAATTAATTTATTGGAAATTAATACTGTTTATAAGTTTTGAAGGCAAAAATTCTCTTTCTTCCTCCAATTTCTATACTTTTTTTTTTCATTTTTCCAAATCTCAAACACTTAAAGAAACCCCTTGCACATCTAGTTAAAAGCAGGCAGAGAATGCCTTTAAACTTTCAGGAGGCTGCAAGAGCCAAAGAAAAAGCAAATTTGTTAATGTGAAACATTTATGATTTTTCAACAAAAATTGTTTCCTGTTAAAATTGGCAGGGGTGATTAATTGCTTGCTCTTAGTATGTTATTGAGGCTTTAGGAAGTTTACAGAGGGAAACTGAAATTGGTAATCCCATCTACCCTAACATACTGCCAGAGCTGGTCCCAACAGCAGCAGTTATGAGAAGTGATTTCATGTGGGGTTATACCAAGGCATACAATTATTTGCATGTCAATAGTATCAGACAGTGTTTTAAAAATCTTTGAGATGGTTTATCTTTCAGCATATGGCTATAAAACATAGAAGCCAATATACTTAGGATCAAAATTACAGCGAAATGACTAAGAAAAATGATCAGAAAAAACATAAGATTTACATATTTTAGAAAATTGAAGAAATCTTGACTCTGAGCTCATTTTTTTAAATGGAATTTGCACAGACTCTACCATGACCTTTGTCCACCAGATAAATGAAGATTTGATTTCTAAATTTCTTTTACACGAAAATATTTTTGTAATGTTATGGCTCAAGCATATGGGAAAAAATACCTCCAGATTTGAGAGTCTTAAGGAGCAGACTAATAAGATTAATAATAACAAAATAATAAAATTTGAGAAGAAAGGATGTGAAAAAGGATGCTAGCTGTGATAGCCACACACTGCCCAATAGAACGGACCTAGACATTTGGCAAGATTTGTCCATCAATGTTTGATTACAAGAAATCTAGTAATCAAAAATGCACATGTGGAAGATATATTACAACATCTATTTGAGAAAAAGGAAGGGGTCTTTAATTTTTAAAATAAGAAAGATAACAGCTTGTGTCATCTACTGTTGATTCTCTACCAATGTAAATTTCTGAAGTCAGATATGCTTCCTCTTACTTTCAGTACAAAAAATTTCCTGTGGTCTTCGATGTGTTTCTTCAAGTGTTATATTAACAAACCAGCTCCCAAAGCTGTCAGTGAGGAATGCCCCTGCATGTTCATTTTCAGCATGAGACAATTCACCCTGCAGACTCAGCAGTCTGCCTGGGTCAGGTATTCTGGTTTTGACAGGGACCATATTCAAAATAAGTGTATTTACTATAATAAGAGAAGCTTGCTTGTTTGATTTTTTTATCTTGACATAGCAAGTACAAATAAATAAGCATGTTCTGCCATGAAATATTTAATCAGAACCATAAGAAAAAGTAATTTCCTGAGGTCTCTGAGAAGATATTTTTAAATATATTCTGCCAACCCTTTGATTAAACTTCCATTTAAATTTCAAGTTACCCAAGGAAGCTATTTGTTTTTTAATGCTATTTTATATTTCAAGGGGGAAAAATAAGTTTGTGTTTACTTATACACTGCATACTAAATTCTGCACACTAGGATGATATTTTTATTACTAAGATCTCACGCATACATTCCCCTATGTATCTCCAGTTCTACTGAAAAGTATTGTTTTACCCATAGCAAACTGACAAACATGACTTCATGATACACATATGAATTTTGTGCTGCTTTCATGTTCTACTCAACTGCCAGTAATTATCAGTTAGATTCACCACAAAAGCAATCTGGAAGTAAATATTACTATTATTATTATTTAAGATATTAGCCTAAGAAAAATGTGCACTTTTGCAAATAAAGAACAAGTACTTAAGTTAAATTACCAAGACAACTCATGCATTACACATCTTTAATAGTACTGTGCTTGTAATATAGCATTGGGTTTTCTCACATAGTTTCACAGAAATGTGAAGAGGTCATGTGGTAAGTGGTTTACATGGTGTCCTGGTTTAGAGCAAATTTGGGAGGAAACCTCTGAATGGGGTCCCTCCAGGGAAAGGGAAAAAAAAAACAATCCAAGCAATCCCTCCCCCAGTCGGTTCGGGAAAAAATTTCCTTGGAGAGAAGTGGAAAAAGAAACAGAACTGTTTATTCAACAGGCAACACACCTCCCAGCACAAAATTGAACAATACCAAACAGGGAAAAAACCTCTTGCCACTCTGAAGAGATGACAGGATCAGAAGAGTTCCTTCCGTGGGCTGCCCGGCTCACTCAGGCTGTTCTCAGTCCCTCCGGTGCTGGGAAATGCCACGGCCCAGGCCAGGCCTGGTGGGCCACAGGTGTGAGCTCCTGGTGCTCTTTCTAAGTTTTCAGTCCAGAGCAGGTTCAAAACAGCTCCAGGAAAAAAAGGAAAGGAGGAAAAAAAGCAATCCAGGGAGTTTCTCTGCCTCAGCTAGCCAGAAGAAGCCACCCAGAGCAAAAAAAGAGCTCTCCCTCGCTGTCCACCGCAGACAACACAGAGCCAGCAGGAATGCGGGGGAGCCGGTGCAGTCTCTGATAACAAACCCTGCACTTCTTCTTTCCCCCTGCTTCACTCCTGGAACCAGTCTTAAAGTTGGAGAATTTAATATTCAACACCAACAGAACAGACGATTTGGGGATACAGGCATCATACAGTCACCCCAAGACACATGGGGACTGTGGCTTAGGCCAAGCACAGGCCTATAAAGTGTTTTGAAGTGAAAATGGACAGGGCCTAATACAGCAGATGATTCAGGGGAAATTTTATGGAAAGAGCCCATGGAGATAATATTTTTTATGCATGAGCCTCTTCTATACAAGGCTACCAAGATCTTCTGGTGAGCGAAAGACTTAGAATTTAGTGCCCATTTATAGGATTAGAATGAGTTTGAAGGCAGAGACAGAAATTCATAAGACTCTAAAACAGTAAGTGAGTAAGATGGTAAAGAAGCATGGACTGAAGATGTAAGACAGCATTAATTAATGAAAATAGGTTGCCAGTAGGAGTCTGTGATCAACTAAGGACATCAGATTGAGAAGGATGAGAATTCAGAAAATACTTGAGAGCTTTGAGAAAACAGATTGTTAAGACCAATAAGAGTGTTTGTAGGTACTGCAGGAAGCACAAAGGGAAATCAGTGGTGAAGAAGCTAAGGATACAGAACAAATTACATTCAAAAAGGTAATTAGTGAGGACAGAAAGAAGAGAGGACTCTGGATTCAAGACAGAGATCTTGAATGGTTCATTGAAAGTGTCTGCCTAACAGTATGTGATGGTGAAGAGGAAATGGATGCTGGTAAAAGCTAAAAAGGAGCAATGAGCAAAGTGGAGGACTGTTACTCTTTTAAATCTACTGCACTTTTTAATCTTCAATTACAGTGATGGACAAATTTAACTAAATTAAGAACCATATGAGAAGCTTAAGGGGAATCATTATCCATAATTTTTCAAATTTTAGTCAAAGAAATTATTGGCAGTAGTTCAAAACAAACATGAAGTACCTTTCACATAGCAAATAAACTCTTACTGAACTCTCTAATCTCTGTGGGAAATTATGGAGGCCTGAACCGTAAGTAGATTCAGAAAATGTTTGGAGACATTCACAGAATAAAGGTTTTCATGGTCTATTACATATAATAATACCAATTACAGCTCAAGGAGGATGTTCTACCAAGCTTCTGTTTTGTCATATGTTTTCCAGTATCTGCTTACAGTCACTGTGGCATACTTGGACACTGGATGATTGACTTATGCATTCCCTCAATCTCTCTCCTTGCTCATATGCAAAGAGAGAGAGAGAGAGACATACACACTGAGCATGGAAAATTACTTTATTCAAGGATTGTGTTCACACTGTTAACAAAAAATATTTTTTTAATTTTAAGAATGCGATCAAAGGTTTCTGAAGTGTGGAATGTCAGATGCTGAGCCCCCTTGGACCTACCACGGGCACTTGTGGGAAGACCCAGTCTAAGAATAGGAGAATGATAATGCTCTCTGGCAGAAAAAGTAAATACATGCTTCCTCACGTGTGAAGGATGTGAAGTCAGGCTAAGGAAATAGGGAGAGTTGAGTAGAAAAGATGATGAGTTGGGGACCAGTAGGCAAATTCCAAGGAGCTGAAGTTAGCTAGAGTCTCTGTCTACAGATATCTGTGGGGAAAAGTTCTGTATATAAATCATCTTTCACCAATGAATTTCTATTTTAGCACAAAAAATGGTCTTTTAAATAATCATGGATCCAAGTGCATTTAAACTGAGCTGAGATTGAGGTGTATGTATCTATATATGTGCACACACACTTATAAGTATATAGATGCAAAGAGGTAGGTGGTGACCATTTGTGTATAAATAGATAGATATGTAGACAGGATAGACAGCTGTGGTTAGTGATTAGTCCTTGTCCAAAAAGAAATTCAATTTTTTCAATTCAAAGCCCTCGACTCAACATTTCCTTTTTCTTTCTGTTTTTGAAATCCACTGGAATGTAAAGATAATCCCTGCAAAATATACTTAAATGGTGTCAGCTAAATGCTGACAGAAGAAATCTGTGAATCAAAGAAAGATGGAGGGAATTCTTGGACCATACCAGAACTCAGTAATTTAAATAACTATATGTAGAGGAAAAACAAACTTCTGTCAAAATTATTGCAGCTATTTTTTTTTTTTTTTAGCACAGAAATGTGTTGAGCTTCTATAACTAGCAGGCCATTCATAAGCTTTTGTTTAAACTGCTATTAAAGCTCTGCTTGATAGGTTTTAAAAAACATGTAACTCTGTCTTGATTTTTTTTTTTTTTGAGTCACAGTATTTTTTTTTATTACTGGCCACTGTCTGACCAGTTTTGTTGTAATAGTTGATGCATGATATTGACCAACTCAGCAAAAACTTCCTTTGTTTTGGGGAATGTGTTTACAACAGAACCAGCTAACTGTCCTGTATTCAAGATCAGAGGATGTGTACTGCTATTCGTCACTGTTATGGCCCACTACTTTAAACCCATTGCAAGCCTCTTGCCCCAGAGCAAAGCCAAGAGCAACTACATCAAATGTACAATCTACAAGAATTACAGGTGATTCACATTAGCAACAGAACAGAGGAACTACAGTAATAAACACCTTGTAGACACAAAAAGACCCATTTTCGTTTTAAATTTTGCATCAGCATCCTAGAATCAAATATCGATGAAAGATTTTCAGGAAAACACATAATCAGCCTCAAGTTAGTCATTAAGGAAATATGCAACATTTCCCATATGTCTTTGGCTAAATAATACATTTTTTTTGTCACATAATAGTACTTGTTCCTTACATTTTCCCATAGGAGTGTTGTACATGTTTTTTATATGCACACAAGTCACAATCTTTGGTTATATGTATTCCATTATATTTGAAGAATATTCTCATATATGCCATCCCCTGTGATGTCGCAAATTAATGTTTTAAGGTCGCTTAAAGAATCACCTCAAAGTATCAGCAAAAGCAGGTTTAATATAAAAGTGAAAGCATGACAAAGTTCATCGATAAGGTTCTGTCTCGGTTTAAGAGAC
>VXBI01009655.1:0-59577 GCA_013397375.1 Toxostoma redivivum
TCCCTGTTCCAGGTGCCAGTTATTGCAGCAGCAGAGCGGTGCTGGTGGGAAAGTGCCGGCAGGCATGGGGGGCGTGCAGGCGCAGCAACCTTCCAGAGAAGCGTCCCCAGAAAGACATCTCGGAGGCAACAGGCACGTCTCCGCCCCCGGGAGGAGAGGGACCCCAGCTCCCCCTTGAGAGCCCCGCTTTTGCCAATGGCGGAGAGACAGATGGGAGCCATCCAAGGTGGAGCTCATCCCTTCCTGAAGGGTCCAGGGACAAAACAGCTCCCTGGGGACAGGGGGAGCAGGGTTGATATAGGATAGTCAGAGGGGCAAGATAGAGCAACAACAAATGATCTGAGGGCTCNGGCCCGTGTCCCAGCCCCAGGCTTGTGTCGCTGTCCCCGCCCCGCGGTGCCGCCAGTGCCTGGCCCGCCGGAGGCCGCGCTCCACACCCAGCCCTGCAGCCCCAGCCTGGCCTGGCAGTGCCCAAATGGCTGCAAGTCCCACCTGGGGGAAGGGCCCAGCAAGGCCAAAGCGTTTTTAAACCAAAGCCTGCGGTGAGCACACATCCTGACCCTACCTCCTCTTGGGAATTCTGTCAGCTGAACACCACTGGAACAGGGACTGGTAGATGTATTTGTTCTTTTTCACATCTTTTCCGTCTTTCTCTCTTTTCTACTTCTTATTCTAATTCCCTCTTCCTGGAATTTTGAGTAAGTTAAAATCAGTTGGGCTTGGAGTTTGCTAAATTAAATACACCAAGTTAGTGCTTTGTAAAATGTTATATGTTGATTGGATGCTGGTCTGAACTGGCAAAGTTCTCTAATTTTCTGAATTGAGCATTAAATGATTACTTTATAAAGTTGTTTTGGCTTCTTGAGAATCTCTTGTCAGTATTTCTTCCTTGTATCTAGCTCAGGGTACATAAAAAACTGTAAGCTTTTCTAATAGTCTCATCAAACAAGTTTTTGAGACCTTATGGATGTGACTGTTATACCCAAAGATTGTGTGACAGGGGGAATGTGCATGTGTCCATGTCTGTGTCTGTATGACTGTGTATACATGCATATGAATGTTATTTTTCTGGTATTATAGTTCATTTGTTATGTTATTGTTATTGATCCTGAATGTGTTCTCCACTGAATGCTGATCCATATCATTCATAAATTGGTGAAGGGCTTTGATCCTAATTTTGCGTTAAAGGCTGTAAACCAAGCAGCATTTTCCTGTATTCCAGTGTATGTTATTCTCAGCAATTGTCGGAAGCAGATTTGGTCTTATTCTTATGAATCACTGGCATATGCATAATTTTTGAAAGAGTCTGAAACTTATAATTCTTATCTTTCCTACCCTGCATCTCAACCTTTTGTGTAGTCCTGTTTTTGTAAGAGAAGATGGATTTTGTAGAGTTTGTTCCAAATCTGTTTCCTTCAAATTTGTAATTTGAGTCACTGATGTTGGAGATAGATAACTAATCTCCTCTTCAAAAGCTGCATTTTGCCATTAGCTTTATTTTCACCTAATCATACCTCTTTTGATGGACTTGGTTAAAATTGAGGTCAGAGCAGAATAAAGCATAGGAACGTGAAAGCAGAGTAAGTCTGAGGAATTTCTTGACCAGGCGTAAGAAATACGTGATAGTGGTGGATGATTATGATTAGATTTGTTGCTAACACAATATCTAAATATTACCAATACAGAGTATGATTAACTACTCCATCATCTATTTCTATGGATTATAATACAATCAGATCTCAATTATGGGACTATTTAGTCATGAGCTTCAGTGACACCCCCTTGCTTTCTAAACTTGGAGAAGGTTAGGTGTGGTTAGGTCTGCCTCATCTCATGTCAATGGTCTATGTCTAAAGAATTTTAAGTAAGTTGGGCTAGAAATGTACAGATTTACATTTTTTTTGCCTTACAGAATTCATAAATGTGAAGCAACAAATTGCTTACATAGTTGCTTTAAGATATTATCTCCATATGTGACTGGATCTTAGCTCTTTCACTCAGCCATACAAAAAAGCATTCCCAGTTTTCAGTCGTGACCTGCAAGCATCCCTGTGAGGAGGGGGCAGGGGAGAGAGATAGAAGGATATGCACACAGAAGCTGTCTGCAACCTTTAAAGACCAGTTTGCCTAGTTGGTCCAGACTCCAACAATCTTCTATATCCTTTTGTAGGCCAATGTGCACCAACAGTCAGTTGCTAATATCTATGTTCCCCACTTTCTGGGATGCATTAGTTGTGTGAATGTCCAAACATTTCCTGCGATACTGAGCTAGTGTTCTTTGTCTTAGGACAGCTCATACTGCCCATCTGAGATAGCTGAATGGGAGAGGGGCTGGGTGTTTGGTGGGACGGAGGAGGAATGCAAAGTTCTGGTTCTTTTTCATCACCATCACCAAAGAGAAATGGCCCAGAGAATAAAGGGAGGGAGGCAAAAAACATAATGTATGTTAAAATCACAAATTTTAGATGCAAGATTTATACATCTTCACTCAGAAAACCAATTTTCCTTGATAGAATTGACAAACCCTCCAGACAATATTCACTGCTGAGCAGTGTCAGCGTCATCACTTCAGGAAACATGTACTCTTTCCCATGCTTGACGATTGTGACATCTAGCCTTTCAAAGAGCTGAAATTTTTGTAGTATGTATCAGTATATTCAAAAAATAAGTTAAACTCTTTTCCTGTATAAAGCCTATTTGCAGTCCATCTTCTTAAACCTGCTGAACATCAAGAACACCAACAGCTATTGGATCAGGCACCTAAGGCACACCTAAGCTACCTTTCTTTTTAGCCTTTTAATCCTCCTTTAAAGCAATTGTTGATTTCACTGTTTTTTACAAGAAGGAAGTTAGGCATTCTAGCCTCATCTCTCATAAAGAAGCAGCACGAAGTATAAGGTTACACAAGGTAGTTTGCTTAAAGTAGAAATTTATATCTCTATAATATAAATATTCTGAAGTTTGGAGACAAAAAAGTTTATGAGAGATGAAATAAAAATAATTTTGAATGACAGCATAACATTTTTTTTTTCTTTAACTAACTGAAATAAATAAAAAAGTCCACATCCTAACAATGTCAGATAAATAAAGGAAATGGTTTATAGTATTTTGGTCTTGAATTATGGCAGGACTTCAATCACTCCTTACAAAACCAATGTTATGTACATTTATACATGTACAATGTTCCAATATAATTTTATCACCTTAAGTTATATTAATTTCTCTTAGTTTTTTTTCTCCAAATTCAGACCACTAAATTCCTCAGATTAATTCTTAATCCACTAGTTAATTCTCTAACATGTTCTGCATGTACTGCAGAACAGAATTTTTTTGTCTGTTTCTGTTCTATTTTCTTAAGTAGGCCAGCTAATCTGTAACTCATGTTGTGTTTTCTGTTTTAGCAGCATCCTAAATTGGCAGATTTTGAGGACTATGCTGTCATTTTAGGTTTCCAGTGGTACATGTGTTTCTAACGTAGAGCGCATGATTTAATCACAAGACACTTCAGTTATTAAAAATGTCTGGAGAAAGATGTCTTTAAATAGTAGGCATTTTCTTGGTACATTAATTTTCTCACACTCAGAAGCAGAAATTGTAATAGTAGCTGTCATTTAGTGAAAAGCTCTGTTTACTTTTAGAAGCTATTTACAGCTTAAATGTCTTATTCAAACTGATTAACTGTAGTAGGATTTAAAACTTTTATAAGACCTATTTATTACAGTTAATATGTTTTTCTCAGACTACAGTTCGGGAAATTGTCCCATCAGCATTAGCACAAGAGTTAAAGTTTGTTTTTGGTTTTGGTTTTGGTTTTGGTTTTTTTTCTGGCTACACTTGATAAATATAAGTCAGTGGGATTTTGATAACAACTGAAATGAAAAACGTAAAACCCTAACCTATGAGTAACGCAGTGGCTGTGGCATTTGCATTTAATCCCTTCCCTTCACATTTACAAACAGAGAGAGCCAGAACAGCTTCCCAACACAATACCTCAACAGTTACAAACCCATATCCTCATCTATAATTCATCTTGGCTAATAATATGCTTACTGACTGACATGATATCCAACAAGCCATTCACAATGTGAACATCTAATTACAGAGGGCATAACGTTATTCCACAACTAAAAGATTGTTTAAGAAACATTCCAAACATGCAGAGACATATATAAATAATAATAAAAAAATCCCAGATTTAATGTAAATGTAGAATAAATCCCTCTTCCAACACAAAGGTGAAAAAGCATTAAAGGATGTAAAAATTCAGTAGAGAGAGGTTTTTTTACAATTCCAGTCTCAGACTATACTGATCATTAAAATGGTGTTTCAAATGCCATAGTCTTCCTTGACAGTATTACCTCCCAAACAGTATTTTCCTCCTATTTTGTCCTTTTACTTCATGCAGTCCAGGCTAGTTTTTCTGCATCACTGAAAGTCCCTGATTTCCTTGAAGCTGAGATGACTAATTGGTGTGACTAGGAAAAAGGGGGAGATTTGATTGGGATTTTTCCATGTGAAAATTGAGCTCACTGTCTCTCAAATTGAGTTAGAAAATAATGCATTTCAGGAATGCTTTTTTAGCACAAGGTTGTAAAAGGCAGTAGACTATTATCTTTCCTTGCATTTTACTCCTGAGATTGCAGAAAGGAGTTACTTCCTCTTATATACGCTGAATTCTCCACTTCTAGTTGACACTACTTCCTGTATCTCTGTGCTGGGAAGATCTGTTGATTTACCTGGTACTAGAAAGAAAGTACAGGCATCTTATCAGCTACTTTATTGTTGTTTATTATTGTGTTATGGCTTTCAACAACATTAATGTGCCATCCACACAATTGGGTGGATGAGAAGAGGATCATTTGCACTCTCAGTCATGCCACTGAGTCAGAGGTTCTATGGGCCTCTTCCTTCCAGCAGACAGCACTGGGCAATAGTTAGCCCTTTACACACTGAACTTGGTGTAAGAGTAGACTTTTGTAACTTTTCTCACAATTAGGCACCTGGCACACCTCTCTCAACCTGTGTCAGGCACATTCAACACCTTTGGATCTTTAGCAACCAGAAAAGTTTGCACAAGTGCATCTTTGCATGTTTTCTCTATTGTTTGTAACTGAATCATCAAGAGCTATTTTGTGTCACACATATTCCCAGACTGCTTGAGCAAGCTTTCTGTTTTACTTTTGACTTGTTTTAGAAATTGCATTTTTTATTAAATAAGCAAAAAGCAAAACTGAAAGCATCTCTTTTTCTTTCTCTTTATTTCCCCTTATCTGAAAGGAAAATGGAGCCATTCCTTTCAGGGACATGGACCAAATTCAAAATGTTTTAGTCCCACAGACTAATGTTTTAGTCTCTAGTAGTAGAACTAATTCTCTTCTGTAGTCCTAGAAAAACAACCAAACTTCTTGGAGTACCGATTGTCAACAGTTAGAAAACCAAAAACTTTCTGCAAGCAAAACTAAAATTATATAAATCTGAGCCTAGTTTATTGTTTTGCTCAGAAAATAATGCTTACATACTTAGGCATGGTTTGTAAAGAATCTTTAAAAAGCTTTTACTGGATGTAAAGATTCACTATCTGTCCACATGTAGGAAAACATGAAAACTGAGTTAGCTTTTTGGGTTGAAATGAAGCAATCAAGACACTGATTAATGGCTTTTGTTGTCTGGGTCAGCAGAAGTGTAATGAAAACATTAGAACAACACAAGCAGAAACAGATAGACATGACACTGTAGAGGATGTGCACTTTATTCCTACCTTAAACTATATATCCCATTCCGATCTGAACAGTAATGTAGGAATAGAAGATGCTTGAGAGGTAAAAAGGAAAGATGAGGACTTATATGTGACTTGCAGTCTAATGACCTCTTGCTACTTTGTGCATCCTTACCGTGAACTGATGCAATTCTTCAGCTTAATTTATGCTCCAAATAAATTTTAAGCAATACATCAATACACCCACATATTGGAATTAAAAGTTCTGAAACCATGTTCAGCCAGCCTTCCAGCATATGAGACACTACAGATTTTGACCAGCTACTTCTTTTGAGTCAGAGTATTACTTTATCAGTTATTACTGGCCAGTCTTAAGAAACTTGTCAAATTGACACTGGACACACTCACATAGGAATATTACTTGCTTTAATTTTCAAACATATCAAACGTGAAGCAGAAGCTCTGGGCACAGAGTGCTTGCACTTGGTTAAACATTTTCCTGGTTTGAATGAAGATTAAGATGCTGTGACAGTTCAGAAAGTACAGTGTCAGTTCTGATCCACCTGCCCTGACTTATGTTACCAGTTTGATTAAACTTATTTTCTCATATCATGAATGTTACCTTTGATCTAGGGTTATTTTGTGTTGGCCTGTGACATAAACTTAATTAAAAATAGTGTTTTGTATCTGACTGAGATTTAGCAAGTGTCAGTCCAGTTCTGTGTTTTGTCACTAGACATGAGTGGAAATAACATGAGGAAAATTTTGCAATGCCTTTGCCTTTCATCTAGAAAAATTAGGGTTTTGGTAAATTTTATTTGAGCTTTTTTAATCTAAAGATAAATGTTTTAGTTTAACTTGGGTTTGATTTCAATCAGTGAGTCTACATTTAATTTTTGAGTGGTGGTCTTTGATCTAAGACATCAGATTATATATGTGGAACTTCTTAACTTAAGGGAAGGGATGTTCAAATCCTCCCACTAGTCTGGCATTTATTCAGGCACCTGAAAAGAAATTATTCAGATACAAAGGAATTACCATGTGAATAGTGTTTCCACACAGTTTCTGCATATGCTTTCCTGCATTTTTATCAAGACTGCAAACATAAACCAGCGTGAGAAAGCAGGTGCTATTTTCCTCTGTCTTTTGAACATCAGTCTTTCCCAGCAGTAAGCTCTATGTGTTAAAGGCCGCAGCAAGACACTCTAAAACCAGAATATTTTCTTTTTTTTTGGTCTGGGGCTTTTGATCCAGTTTTAATTAAGGGGCAGAACTTTTAAATAAGAAGACACAGAAAGCAAAAACCATGTGATTCATAATATTTTTAAAAGCATTTGAAGTGACTGCAGTGTAGAAGGAAGAATCTAAAAAGTTTCTAAACTATTACGATGTTTCAGTTTCTCTTCACATATTTTTAGTTTGCACAGAATGTAGAAATGAAATGCCTTTTGAATTATTTCTGACTTTCAGTTACTCATCCATATTGATTTATTATCTCTCTTTCAAGGTCATCTGTACTATAAAAAACAAAGAAAATATTTTCTTCCTCATATAAGTCAAAAGTGTAATAGAAACTATTTAATTTTGGTTAATGAAAATTACCATTATTATTAAAACAGCCATTGACTTGCAAATAATCCACTCTCTTTTATGGAATTACTCACTGATCATTAAGTTATATCATCAAAAAACACAGGGCACAGTATGTCTGTTGCTCAAGGCATGCACCTAAATATTTATAGGTCATTCAGCTAAAATTAAAATACGAAGAGGAAAGCAAATAAAAAAATAAATAAAAATAACAGAAAGAAAAATCAGAAAAAGAGAGGGAGAGAGAGAGAGAGAGAGACAGAGAGGGAGAGAGAGACAGAGAGAGAGAGAGAAAACCCCATGGAAATGGTTTTTAAAAACCCCACGAACAAAAAACAACTTTTGGGGGGAAAATTTGTCACATAAGACTGAAAAAATAAAAAAAGTAAGACTAATACCAAAAGTAAGGGAAAATGAGAAAATACTGGTAAAATTAAAAAAGTTAAAAGTTAAAAAAGGAAAGCTAAAAGCATTTATTTAAACATTGTGAATTGAGTATTAATGTAGACAAGAGAGAAACAAAAGGCAAAACAAGGATGTCCAGTGGTACGCATAGGAGCAAAAGAAAGAGCAATAAGTGTTCCTAATGTCTATACATAGTAAGATACTTCATTGTGCTACAATCATTTAGATTTCATGGATCTGGAAAAAGATATAAAATTCAGCCTGTCAGACAAATAAAATTTAATCTCTTATAACCTGACCTAGATTGTCTTTGCTTTCACCCATCATCAGTCATAATCTGATAATCACATCATTAATACAAGCTGCATTTTTCATAAGTATTGCTGCACTGAAAACCTGAAACATGATTGGAAGTCGCGACATTTATCCTGTTAAAGTAACTTGAGTATTTCTTACTTTCAGATACTGGAAACTCAAAGTTTAACCCGATTAGATTTGCAAGTGCTTTGCAATCCAGTGCTGTGCTGATATCACAGTGCTGAGTTAAACAAAGTCCTGATGAAGCTGGATATCCCTCAGGTACTTTCCCAATCATCATGTTTGGCAGTGAAAAGAAAAGGTAAAGGTAAATGCAAAAATTAACAACTAGGTATAGAAGCAATAAAATGAGCAAAAAAGAGGAAAACCATGTCTCAAGTATAAGCTAGGTTTTGTTGTATAGCATGTCATCAAGGAACTTCTAGTAGCTGACAGCTGCATACAATAAGGGAAAGGAATTTCAGTAGAAAGAACACAATTTTTTTCAAATTTTAATTTGTTAAACCATTGGGGAAAAGAATAGTTATGACGAATGTAGAGCAAACATGTGTATGCAGAAATAGGATACCTAGGGAGAATCTGTGCCTTAAGCACTGTAATTTCAAGCCCTTGAAATTGAATCCCCCGTGTTTGAATGGACAGTTTGAGTAGTTCAGTTGTTGATGATCGCAAATGTACATTTCCACTGCATATTACTTGTCAGAGAGCAATCTAATTTCAGAATAACTTTAAAGTAGCTTTTTCAGAATAGCTACAAAAACTCAAAAATTAACTGAGCTTAAGAAAATTAATCAGCCAAAGACATTAAAATAAGACTTGTGTTTCCTTAGTGCATGTAACCAATCTTATCATATGTCTAGGGTGGTAGCATACGAAGGAGAGAGGTTGATGACCACTAACTTTAAAATGACATGGCACAAAGAGAAAATAAATTGTCTCCATTACACTAACCCCTACTTAAATAAAAAAAAAAAAGATCACCATAACCTGAAAAACATGCATGGAATAATTTCTTCCAAAGTTAAAGGGTAACCGCCATGTTTTCCTCTTTTAAAAGCAGTAGTGAAACATAATGAGTACATAGTACCTTATCAGATGAATCAGAAAGGTCGTTGAAAAGTATGAGAAACCATTAAATTCTTTAGTGTGTTCACTGAAAAAGTGGGAAACTCATGTTTATGTACCTGCCCTATCTTGCATTAAATTCTTGTCACAATGAGGGACATAATCTTTACTTTACTCACCCTCATGTAATGAAGGTGACTTCACTTGAATGAAAAATAAGTATCTTCTTTTGAAAATTGAAATATGCCAGTTAGTTTCAATACTCATAGAATTGTACTTGATAACATTGTTACTCAGTTGGAGTATAGTTGGATGAAATAAGAAAAATTAAAAGTTGGTCAATAAAATCTGTTGTAAAAATAGGACCTGGGAAAACTTCACTGAAGCCAGATCAGATGGAATGTTTTATCACTTAAATGTGAAATGGCTATTAAACAATTAAGCTCCATTGAGCCTGACATGTTCCATAAAACATTCATTCATGTGCTTAATTTTTGCCTCAGAGGAATTGACATATATGATAAATATTTCTGGAATTTTAACATAAGCAAGAACTAAACACTCTGTTGACATGGACCTTTTAACATTACATAATGCCATTATGGCTTTGATACTGAAAATGTGATATTTGGGGTCTCAGGTTAAGAAAAAAAAAAAAAGACACAAAATATAAAAAGGCAGTATTTAGAACATCACAGAATTTTCTATGGTGTTTTCATCCAGGCATATAAATTAGATCACAGACATCATGAATATCATCTATATCCACGAAATGTTATTTTCAAATTTTCAAAAATATGTTAGCTTGGGACACAGGTGAGCAAATTTATTTATATACATTGGCATTTTCTGCTCAAAATTGCCATGCCTCCTTGACATTTAAACAATTTACATCAGCCAAATTTATGACGCAAAATAACCATTCATTATTTCTCTTAACTGGGGGGGAAAAAAATCCCACAATAATTTCTACAGGGCAGCTGACTTTCTGAAGAATTTACCCATAGAAAACCCATAGAAAGTAGCCCCTTTGGTCACTTTTTCTGAATGAGAAGGCATGGTTCCTTGCAGAGGCATACAAGCTTTGTTGAGCTAATAAAGTTTATTACCAGAAATTATGGTGTCACATATTAAAAAAAAAAAAAAGATAAATAGTATATTACTGATTCTGAATTAGAAGTTTTTATAAAATCAATATTAGAATTTTAGACATATACTGCTATACACAGTTCTGTAGCTCATTATTTTCTACACAAAGTCACTTTAAAACCTCTCATATGCTTCTAATATATCACTTAGCATTACGCAATTGCTACTTCCTCTTCAGTTTTCAGACAGTTTAGTCTTTGAACTCTTAAAACTACAGTGTTCTGAAATTTTTTATAAAACCACAGGGAATGCAAACTATTTTTTGCTTACTGGGTTACAAGCATTAAAAAAAAAAGTGGTCTTGCTACAATTTCTTTAACTTAAAAATCTTTTTCGTTACTTATGGGTCAGGCTTAATCTTTGTTTTGCAAGTTGCTCTAATCAAATAAGGTAAAACTTAGGAACTTGCATGGCATGCGTATTTGCTACAAACTTTATTGCTACAAACTCAAAACAAAGTTCACTGCATGATTTAGGGAGGAAAGAATAATACATATGTAAGAACAGTCAGCAAGAATTGTGAGGTTATTTTGCTTGTGCTTCACTTTGTAAAGAGTATTCAAAGCACTGGAATGGAAACAATATTAGAAATAATGAAGTCTGCAGATGTTTACCTATATAAAGCATCTGTGATGCACAGTATGCACTTTTGTGTTTCGTGTCAATGAATATCAACATTTTGAAGTTCTTTTTATTTCTGTTTCTTGCCAGAAAAATAATAAAGTTCACAAGGAAAAAAAAGAAGAAAAAAAAAAAAGAAAAAAAAGTCCATATTTAAAATTGCTTTTGATTACTGTTTAGATGAGAAAAGCAAAGAAAAGACACTACCAACACTTGTATGTCATATAAGTGTTGAAAATATAATATTAAGGTCTTGTGATGAGAAAGGTATGTTATCAGTAAAGCACTGGCAAGGCACTGAGAACAACCGAGAAAGAAACTGCTAAATCTTTCTAATTATCAAAGCTTTAGTTCATAGACTCAGATTAAATTTTAGTACCTGCTGTTCATTAATTATGAAGGAAAGAGAATTCAACATTAGGCCTATCCTTTCTTGGTATTTCATTATCCAGTAATGATCACTCACTTTAGCTGAACTTTATCTGATATCCTGTTACATACAGCTGAATTTTAATTTGTAACTACTTTTTGACCAAATATTTCAAAGTAACAAATTTCTTCATTTAGATTTATTTGATGCAATAATATTTAAAAGTCAAATGAAGTCCAGAAGATGACTTTGGCACAATCTCTTGAGAGACCCTCCAAGGCACGGAAGTAGTCTCGGGAACTGCGATAGTACAGAATGCAAAAGACTGCAGGCATTGCATGGGATGATGACAAGAAAATCAAGACCAAAAGCAGATGATGCATTTCAGATGAAATCTTTTCAAGTAATAGCTAAATATTGGCAAAAGGTTGAAGGATTCATAAACATAACCATATTACACGCTTTCAGATCAAAGAATATTGTTTCAGTGGTTGAAAAGAATTCAACATTTGCACTAGGGAACATTTGCAACTTAGTTGAAACCTTGCTGTTTTAATACTTTGGTAATGCCAAAGATTTGCAAGCAATTAAACATGAAGGAAATACAGTACATTGATTATTTATATAATATTTTTATATTAGAAAGATGTTTCTCAACATAGACATCAAAAAAATACCAATAGTTACATTTAATCATTCTTTCAGGATCTTCCTAGTGAAAATCATTACAGTTACAGTTAATTTCACATATTTTCTTAATACCATTTGTAACATCTGTCAATTTGAAACAGCATTTAAGCAAGTTAAGCTCTACTTTTTGTATATGTATAAAGAGAGAACAAATTATATCAGAGGTATAAATAATAAAAATGATACTATTAATAATTTTAATTAATCACAAAATGGTTTTTATTTGTATATTTTGTTCCTTAGGACATATGATAGTGTCTATAAGTTGGACACAAAATTGAAGACATATTGGAATATCAAGTAATTCTTCGATATCACTGCTAATCATGATCTAAATCCTTTTTAAAAACATACCAACCATCTTGTTAAAATTAGCCATGATCTCCCTTATAATAACTCTTTGAGCAAAGTTTAATACTTGTTCAGAACATTTGGATAGTTTCTTCTAATAACCTCTTTTCCGTACAGTGATGGATTTCTTGATAAGAAATATGATGTTCATGGTGAAAATAACTAAACGGAGAACTTAAGGATGGGCTTCTGTCTTTGCACTACTGATGCCTGCATTTTATTGAATATCAATAGTTCAGAACATCAGTTACCACTTGCCATTTCTTCGTTTATCAGTGTCTGATTCAAGATTTTATCTACTTTTAGAAGATTGGTCCATGGAGGCAGGGGAAGTCAACAGAAGCTGTGCTTGAATTTTCAAAAGGCACTCTAGTAACAATCACTTTAAAATAGACTAGCCCAAAACTAACAAAGCAAAAAAGCTCTTTAGGCCAAAGAGATTATGAGATTAGTGTAGATACTTTTGGCTTTAAGCTCTCTTCCATATTTAAAACACAATAGCAAACTCCTTAAGTTGGATAGAGTTTTCAAAGAAAAGTTAATTTGAGGGAAATACTCTTAAGGCACATATCAATACAAAGCCTACATATAAATAAGTAAATATTTCTTTGAAAAATAGTAGGCATGGAATTAAGTATGGTGGCCAAGGGCTACCCATTGAATCAAGGAGAAAGGAATTCTGATTTAGTATAATTTATCTTATCCATTGCGTGAGTAACAGAAATAAAGAAAACACAACCCTTTAAATCATAGAATCATATTCTGAGTTGAAAAAGCCCACAAATTTTATCAAGACCAAATTCTGGCCCTGCCAGGACAACCCAAATCAAAGCCCATATTTTACAGCATTCAACTTCAAAGGTAATTGATGTCTTAGCTTTTCACCAGCTAAGCTTTAAAAACAAATCTAAACTTTAAATGTGAGAGGAGAGACCCTAGTAGTGCACTTCTAGTAATTTGATAAACTGATGTTTCTGTACAAGTTCAGAAGATTATGTGTATTCTTTCTTCTCTGCAGCGTGAGTTTCTGTCCCAGGTCTGCTGCTCTTCTCTCTCAACAGCCAGCACAGAGTGGTAAGTAATCTACTTCAGGGATGCCCTGGTAGCAGATATCTCCACTTTGAAAGAAGAGGATTTGACATTTAGTATTGCTATTGGTGGCCAATGCCTGTCTCAGTCTAGTTAAGAACTGGCTCTTGCTTGGGTTAGTTTATTTAATCACAATTAAAGCCTTAAAATAAGAGTCTGTAATTCAAGAAGACCTTCCAGAGGAAACCAGCGAGACAGTGTAGTTGGCCCATGTGCAGAAGATAATGCTCTAATTGAAACTGCATTGCAGTTATATTTTGTGGTTAATTAACTGTGATCCATCTTAATTTTTTCCAATCCACCAAGTAGTAACCAAATTCTGGCTTCTAGAATGCTTTGAAATTTTCATTAAAATATATATGGAAGTTGAAAATTTCTCTGTGACAAATTATTTATGTTCTATTCTTATGTTGTATATTCATATATGTTATATGTCAAAATACATGGTTTCAGTATTCCAAGGTAGTTCCATTTCTGTAATGTAAAAAAGCTATTATCTATTCTAGGGAAAACAATTCCCATTATTTATTATAACTATGACTGTACATTAACTTCACTTAATGTATGCTATCTAGAAATATATGACAGCCCTGCTTTGCCTATTTAAAAGTTCTGCAAGAAGGCTACAGATTCCAAGCTCTCTGAATTGAACAGGAAAATAGCCAGAGTTCTGCATCTGGCTCATTGTATGACTCTTTAACAAAATATTGTTTCAAACAATACCACAAGGCAATAATTTAATTATTCAAAACAATAAAACTCCCTATTAAAACATTTTCTAAAACTTCAGGAAACCATAGTTTATTTTTAGTTCTGCCTAGTGAATTATGTTTTAGCCTTTAATAATTTTATTCATTTAACAGGAACTCAAACTATATAGTAGCCCCAGACAGCCCTGCATGACCAGTGAGTTGGACCAGATGACCTTCAGAGTAATCTTCTGACCTCAGCCATTCTGTAATTCTGCAGTCCATATAAATGCATATAAATGCATATAAATGCATCAGGCATCGGGCCAGTATAGAAGCAGTATCATGTCGTTCACTTACCTTTATTTCCGTGATTTTTAAATCTCTATTTTTATTATTAGAATGGTTGTTAGATGAGGCTGTTACTCATTGTCTCTTCCGTAGCCTCTTTTACTTGCCTCTGTGTGGATTCTGTACTTGAAGTGAGAGAGCTCCTTTGGTGCTAGATGTTATTTTCCTTTGACAAAATATTCTGTGGAGCGATGATTTATCAATTATCTTTTTAAAGTGCCTACCTGCCTACTTTAATGAACAGCTGCATCTCTGAATAGTTTGCATATCAGTCTTGTTGCAAAGCTTGAAAGAACATACAAAAAATGCATAGGATTCATTATTTTAATACAGTACTAGGACTATAATGAGAATAAAAGGCATAGCATGTTCATTTTTATCAATGGTGTGCTGGAAAATGACTGGGGGTAAAATCAGATAAAACTAAGAAGTTATAGTCACATTCTAGCAGAAATTATAACAGTATGGAAATTATAGGGTGAAATGCAATTGCTAGCCTCCAGATGCAGCATGGTCAGCATGCCTGTATACAATGCTACCTGCAGTACATGCAGTCAGCATGCTACACACAATCCTAAGGGGGACAAAACAGAGGGTGGAACAGAGTGGAGACACCATGACCAACCTCTGTCAAAACCCTTGTAGAGGAAGGATGTCAGTGGTACCTTGTAGCTGATAAGGCACATAGCAGCTCTTCAACCAAAGAAGAAAGATTTCTTGCTGATCTGTGTCAAGATCACAGATGTCTGTACAAAAATAAGTTAAAAATTGAGAGAAGTTACAGACGAATCCATAGTAACTCCTGGGATCGGTTAATGGTCTGAACCTGTCTTCTCTCCCATAGGGATGGCTGTGGGATAAGAACTATACTCTATATGTGTTGATTCATTATCCCAAGCTAGTTTTTATTAGAGATTAGAACTTACCCATATATTGCTTTGAATATGTTTTTGCAGCCAGATATTGTCACTGGCAATCTTTAAACCTTAACCTGCCAGAATTTTCTATTATATTAATACAGAATGTTACTCCATAAGGTATTAACTGTGAACCCTTCAAGGGTTTTAGCAGCTGCTGGCAGCAGTAGCTCTGCACTTGCCTATGGAGACCAAGAACAGAGTCTCTCTCACCCTGTTGATGTGGTTCCCTGAATCCTTCCTTTTCCTGACAGATAAATTTCAGGTGTGAAAACCCAGGAGATGGGCCTTCAGTTTGCACATGACACTGAACAAGTCAGTTGAAGCACCCTCCGATCCAACAGGACTGCTCAGAGAACAATCCTCATAAAAGGGTGTGACTGGTTGGGCACAAGGGTCTCGGCTTTTCTGTGGCACTGACAGACTAATCAAACACAAATGATTTGAGGAAATTTCTACTTTCACATGGCAGAGGTGTTACAAATAAGGACAGAAAAGGAAATAATGTCCATCTATTTCAATTGTCCTAAAGCATAACAACTGTGACTAGAAAACTTCTGGATTAAGGAAGAAACAACAAACAAAACCAGAAAAACAAACAAACAAACACACAAAACCCACAGCACAAAGCAAGTTTCAAAATTGGAACCACCTTCTGAACATTAATACGGGAAAATTAGGGAAACAACAATTTATTAAAACTAGTTATCACTTGTAGGAAGGAAAGGAAATGTTTGGGATTTTTAAAAGAATCCCACAAAGAACACACACTACTTCCTAGAATGCTACACTTATAGTGGTTAGAAACTAGTTTTTTATGAAAGAACATCAGATAAAAATCTAGGCAATACCACCAAATACAGAGGGGCTCAACACTGATAACAGAACCATGCACTTATCAAACAAATCAACACAGCACAGGAGATACATAACAATGAATGAACTGGTTTGTCTGGTGTCATGTCCCTCTCAGTATCTTAGACTGAATATCTGAGGATTTTATCCTTAAAGTGGCATAACTTAACAATTCATCATCTGGAAAAAGTTTTCCCCAGCTTATAATGAATTCCTTTTTTGCTTTACTGTAATTGTAGCCATTGGCTTCAGAGATGGAGCACTTAAGATCTTATTAAACTCCAAAGCAAGAAAATCTTGCTGGCTGTATTAGCTTTAATATTATGAGGTAAATTATTTAACATAGGTCACTTAGGAAATGCCAACATGTGTGACACTAAGAAGTATTTCTTACTATTCACTCTTCTATATTATAGGCAAGAAAGTAACTTTAAAATTTTATTTCAAGTAAATGAATGCCAAACTAAAGAATTTGTGAAAGACTTTTTATATATTGCAAATAATATAAAGAAAGAAAAAATTTAAAAGTGTATTTTTTGTCGATCATGAAGGTACTGAAACCTCATTAAAACATCAATTTCAACAAATCTTAGTAAACATCTTAGTCTAATCTCAACAGTTGCTATTGGAATCATCTAATTTCTAACTTAATTGCCTGACCACATAATTGAGTTATCTGATGTATTTGTTATTTATATTTAGAGTAGTCTTTTAGACAGCTGATACTAAAATACCTGAGATGAACAGCAAATTCAGAAATATAGAACTTTGCACAGTAGGAAATACTAAGCATGGAAATAGAAAATTTCCTCCTGTTAAATGCTTGGTTTTCTGTGAGATAGCTCTAAGTCCAGGAGCAGGCATGAAAAAACATCAAGAGGCAGAAATTTCTTGCTGTTTGGGAATGGAGGACAGTTTTGTACACTGCAGAAATACTGCATTTTCCAAAGTACTCACTGTGCAAAGCACACAGGTGAGTGTCTCCATGATTTAAAAAAAATCTTACATGAATAAGTGCAGACAAGGAAAAGTCTGCTCATTTCAAGACTTTTGTACATCATCCATCTGGAAGCAGGATCTTGATGGTTTCAAAATCTGAATTTAAACAAGTTAGATAATGCTATTCCTACTATAGAACAGGGGCCATAGTATCCAGATCAGGTCATCGTAGGCAGGACTTGTCAAGTCATAAATGGAATAGTCTGAAATATTCCATTAAAAATTCAAGACTTAATCACAGTATCTGTGAACACATACAATTTTCCACTTCACATTTTGAATAAACCAAATGGATATCAAGAAAAAAAGAAAGATGACACACATAAGACTTACCTAATTAAATTCCTTGTCAATATTTTTAATACTGTTTTTAAGATTTTCTTGCTACAATACAAACATAAACCGTGCTTTAACTGTGTGAAATTAGTATAATAAAAAACCCTAAAAACCAAAACTCAGTTTAAAAAAACAGTCACAAGAACAACCACAAAGAAAAAAGAATTCAGATTCACCACTAAAAGAACTTCGAGGCTGAGAAAATATCTAAAATTCCCCTTTTTGATGCATAATCTGTAAGACAATGCCCCTTCACTGATATAATGCTGCATGCATATGAGAAGAAATACTAACATTAGTATTGAAACTATAATTACTCTAGTGAATTGTTGTTAGAAAAATTAAAAAATTTGAAATACTAATATTTTCTTCCCTTTCCCAGTATATTTTAGACTAAGTCTTCCTTCCCTTCTTCTTTTCCTCCCTTCAACTAACTTTGACTGTTTAGCTATTAGGGGTAAGTCAGTCTGCTGGTTTTGCATATTGAAGCTCCCCAGATTTTTGACTGGAGCATCTGCCCCACCTCTTTGTTGTACTCCTCATAAATGTATAGTGAAGATAGCGTGTAAAATTTTCCATTCTTGTAAGCACCTCACATTTCCCTGCTCTGTCTCCCTCGTAACTTCCATCCATAAAGTTTTCCAGACACCTATGTATATCCTCTGTATATCCTATCCAGCTGAAATGTGACCTTATAATTTGCGCAATTTTTTACATATTTCAAACTTTTTATTTGTTGAAACTTCACCCAGGGTCATATACGCTGTTAGGCATATCAATACAAAATTCAGATAAGTCAATTAAAATAAACCATTTTTCATTGCAATTTAATCCCTGTGACTTCATAGAAAATATTCAGTAATGTCTTTCATTTCTTCTTTTTACACTTATTTTTTCCATCTCTTAGCTGCTTGCATGTATCCTTTTGTTCCTCGCACTTGGAACATTCTCCCTCAGATTCCCTAAATCCCCAATTACTTTAAAAAATCTATTGCCTATCAAAAGTACTGACCAACCGCACTCTCAAAATTTAATATAAAGATACTACAGTCCTGTAAAGCTGTAATGAATATCTAATTTTTCTTATTCATATATTCTTAAGTGAAGAGTTAGGAAAAAAATTTTTTAGGAAAAGGAATGGCTTGTTTCAGAACTACACTCACTATTCTTAAAAAAGGAGCAAGATACTGCTGAATACCTGCCTCCTTTCACTTGTTCTCCTAACTTTCTTCCTATTTTTCTTATCTACATGCTAATATTAATTCAGTAAGCTGTGACATAGTGAAAATAATTTAAAAATTACTGATTCAGTTTGTTGTATTTTTTTCTATGTTTGTTTTTTTCTCATCATCCAAATTAAACTATTTAATGTGAGAATATCACATTTTAAAAAGTAATTTATTTATTATATTTATAAACTCTATTTATTTATCTATCAGAATATGTGATACTTTCCTAAGTGGGCATCATAGATACTTGCATTGACAAAAGCTTTCAAAATTTTAGGAAATGTTTTTGACTGACCACTTACAAGGGTAATTTGTGTATTATCTTCCTGTAGCATCCTGTGAAAATGGAAATTTGGTCAAAACATACGTAATATTTCAAAAGCAAACGTGATGTGACACCATAGGTAACTCTTTTTGTCTTCTTAAAGTAGAAGAATACATGAGATTTGATTTTGGTACTACATGTCAAATCTATGAGTTCAGTTACTTCCCAATAAGCCATTGAATTTAGAGATTCCAATGTATCTTATTATATGTGAAGCAGAGAGTAGAATACGTAAATTGGTTAATAGATTTGAGACATGAAATCAAGTACAAGCCGTTAAGCACTTAGAAAAATTAAGAATATTTCATAAAGGGTTATCTGTCAAGCATGCCTGAACCTCCAGCTCCCATGCAATCTTTGGTTTTCAGTGTTTGTTTTTACCACATGTAGCATATTTCCTATGGTTCTCAACTGGTCCAGTGCTTGCAAGATGTCTCTTAGGAAGTGTGGTGAGTGATGAGCAGAATGATCTAATGTAACTTTCTAAATACATGGGTAACCTTAGTGAGGGGAGTTGATGGTCTTAGCCAAACAGAGGTTCTGGTTGGTTTTAATTCCGGGGAACTCCTGTTATCCTCTGAGTCTAGAAAATTATTTTACCTACGAAATTGCATTTTGAAGTGTTTTGGTGCTTTTCACTTTCTGAAACATTTACAAATGTTTCTCCTACTAACTTTAACTCTCTCTGTGCACCTTCAAAACACCAACAACTTTGCTGCTGTCTACTCCAGTAGAACATGAAAGCAAGAACTAGGAAAATCTCTGCATTACCTTACTCTTTTAGCAAGAGAGCATTAACTCATGGAACAAAAGAAATTTTGTTGTGAAATTCTTCATTCTCTTGTCTTGGGCTTACTCAGATTTGCTTTTGCTGACATATCATAAAGTAAAATGACAGATCATAAAGTAAAATTAGTGACACGCTGATAAACACCATAATTGGATGCTATGCTTTTTATCAAGATAGAATTTTGCATTTGAATATATTACACCAACCTTCATTAGTCATCTTCTTTTTTACATGAAACATTGCTAAAATAAGAGAATACAAGACTTTTGATGACCAAACAAATCCTGCACTAACTTCCAAACACTGCACAAAGACTGCATGGTTTAGACTGAACCTTTAACAGCATTTCTATAAAACTATTCCACAGAGTTTTATAGTAGTTCATCCATACAAATATAAGCATGATAAAGAGAGATGTCAATTTGAAGTACATTAAAGAGTAATATATTTAACGTATCTTTGTCATAAAGTTTCAGTGGCTCACAAGATATAACCAGTTCCTGGCTACCAAGCAGACTAACTAAAGAACTGTAGTAAACTAAGTCAGAATTTATTAGCTTTAATGGTGAGTAAAACCATGTAAACTTTTAGTGCTGAAATCAAAGTGAAATTTTCAGTAGAATTCTTTCCTCCTTAATAGTCTGAATTTTTAATTTTAAATTACCTGAGCAATTAAATCCCATTATTTCTCGAATAGAGTTCAGTTCCTAAATAATTTTTGAAAATGGCATTTAGGTCCTATTTTTCCTGTTTTTTAGTGTAAATAAAGGCAAGCATAAAATGTAACAAAACTGAAGAAGAGAAATAAGGGAAATTAATATTAAAATTACAAAAACAAAGAAAAACTTTTCAGAAATGCCACATTACTAATTCAGTGTACAGTGCCTACACTGTAAAACTACAGGTTAGGAATCATGAATTCAAAATCTGTGTTATATGAGAATATGGGAATCTGGTTTGAGCTACCTGGCATGGATTTTCCAATTCTTTTACCTTGAACGTACCCTAGAAATTGCAAGTACACTGTATGAAAATTTGCCACATCATCATATATTTCACTTTTCCCTGAAATAGTTAAAGCTATCACAAGTTAGCAATGCTTTTTTTAGTTTCTGTTCACCTTTCTCTGAGATAACAGTGACAGCCCATTGTCCTTAAGAGTCCAGGCCTGATTCCTGGCTAAGCTTTGAAGCAAAGATATTGCTGTGCAAGAACATAACTCAAGTATTACCTATACCATGCTCCAATCTTTTCCTTGCATTTTACTAGGCAATAAAAGTCATATTACTTGAAATGTACCATGTGTCACAGATGTATGACGTATCAAGCATCATCTGTTAAATCTAAAGAAATGTAAAGCTGTGAGAAACAGAAAAAGAAAGGCTTTAAAATGTCTTACCTGACAAAAGAATGTTTCAGAGAAAGGTAAAATAGTGAAATAATTTTTAGTTCTCCAGAAAAGCAACAATGATATTTACTCTCATTAAAAAAAGCATTATCCAACAAAGATTTTTTTCTTTCAAATTATCATTGTAAAGGACCTAGACAGGTTTTCAGGCCTCTTCTCTTTTTCTTTTCCTCAAATAAAAGTACAGCTAGGCTTTTCTTTCTTTAATGACAAGAATTAATTGCAGTGTTTCAAAGCACTCATGCCATTCCTAGTAGAAGCAGTTGAAGAAATTGTAGATGTAATAATCATCATTAAAAATAAAACAGAGTGAGGCCTCTAGTGAAAAAACTAAGGAAGTTTGAATCAAGGACTGAATGAGGGGAAAGAAAAGGCAAAAAACCACAATTACTAGACCATGTTTACATTTTTTGTATAAATACCTATGATAATTTTTAGGCAAATACTGGTACCCAGTAAAACTTGATATGGAATGCTAGCTTTTTACACTTGGAGCTCCCTAACACAGAAGTTCCTGTTGTGGTATACCATTAAAAAACTAAGGGACATCTAGAAGAAGGGAATGGTGCATTCATACACTAGATGAAACATAAGGCACACAGGAAACTAAGAATGATGATTAGAAAGAATACAATTATATTTTGTTGTGTGAGTTTCTATATCTGTTTTCTGAGGCATGTTTGCAGGCAAAGAACCCCGAAGCCTTTCCTTCTTTCTCTTATTCAGTCAACCTTGTGGCATGTGCTGTTCTGATGAAATATTTGCACTAAACAGAATGTAAGTACAAAGCATGCAGTGATGGATAGTTCTGTCTTTCTTGCAATTTCTTTTTTTTTTTTTTAAATTGGGAAATTCTAAACACACTTCCCCCTATGCCATCAAATCACATAATAACTGGATTAATTTGGAGTTGCAGCAATATCAGAGCAGTCACTAATTTTCCACGGAAATAAATAAATAAATTCCACAAAGGCTTGACACTTTTCCAGCTCCTGAAATAATGTATTATTAAAAACAAATTATGGTGTGTCAAATTGCATCGTATTATGATGTGATATGGATGTAAAGCAGACATAAATCCTGGACTTTGGGAAATAAATTTATGATGTGCTGTGTAGCTTCATGTCATGAAATGAAGTCACAAAATTATTTTAGAGTGTATTACTGAAAGCAGCTTTATTTCCCCCCAGTATCATTTAAATTCTCAGCTGAGCAAAACTTATTCAGGAAAGGATTTGGATTCAGAATGAGGAAAAATCAGAAGTATTTTTTCTCTGATCTTATCTTCCAAAGTTGATTGTTTTAGGGTTTTTTTTGGTTTTTTCTAACCAGAATTTTGAACTTCACAGGTTTGGCTGAACTTGGCAACAAATCCAACACCAGCTGACTACCTTTCATGAGCTTCAATTGCATTGAATTTGAATCAGTCATGAATATGACAGAAAAACAGTATTTAAACTGTAAAGGGAAATCTGGCAAATTCTGCATTTGCTGCTCCTTCCTAACCTAGTATTTGCCCATACTACAATAGTTTCAGGAAATCTTTGCAGCCCTGAACAAAGGTTTTCCACTTGAAGACCATTCTGAGGGATAACTCCAGACAGACTAGTTAGCCAGCACTGACACTGCAGTGTGAGCATCACTCATATCCTCTATTTTCTCTGATAATTATTTTGGTATTTGGCAATTTTCAAGGAAGATAATTCAATAGAGCTTTGACCAAGTGTATCCCTAACTTATGATACATATAGGAGACATTAATGTTTAAAAGTCTCCCTTAATGACACAGATTTTAGGTTAATACCTCTGTGTAATCTGCTAATATGATAAGGATCTTTTCTCTTTAGAGAAGGAATTGTGTTTTCAATCATATTTGAATGTTTTGGTTAGAATATCTGCCCCCTGCTCAGACAAAACAGCCATGCAAAATGGTTTCAATTCTGGAAGTGACCAACACAGAATCCTTAGGTGACAGCTGAGGACAAGTCAGATGAAGCACACAGGCATACTTCTCCAAAATACTATCCTACATTTAGCCTTTTCATAAAAGAGCTATTTCCCATTTTTCTACATGGAGAGTATCAACAAAGAATAGTTCTTTCAAATTCTCAGGATAGATATGATTACTGCTCAAAAAATATGGTTCCCCACAGTGGACATCAACAAATTACTGTGAGCTAACAAAGTTGTATCTCCAATTTAAGTGCTTCCTTGCTGTCCTTCTAGTGATATGGAATCATGGGCTTATCCTACTGAATTTAAGGTATAGCATATACCATACATGGCATGTTTTAAATATTATTATTAGCTAGCTGAGAAATTTACAAGAACTATTTTATAGGCCTCTTGAATCACAATATACATATGTCCTGGTTTCAGCCAAAGACAGTGCTAAGTTTCTGCAGTAGCCATGGGGGGCCCAGCCTGGAGTTGCTTAGGCATAGCCAAGACCTTAATGTTATTCTATGTTGGATCCCAGAAACCTAGGGTTTTTGAGCTTTCTATGCTTTCTGGAACTGACCCTCTAGAGAACACTGCTTTTGACTTGAGGCCTTGGAGAAGGCTTCTAAATTTGAGTGATGAACTTAAAATCTCGGGTGTGCGATTAAATAGAAGTGTGTGCTTTCACATGGTAAAGGGTTTTAAATTGGAGGTTTTTATAGTATAGTAATAGGTATGGGACAAGATGGACGATTTTGGTGTTGTCTCTTTTGGTGTTCATCTTCCTTCTTCTTCATGGGTTTCAGGTAGTGAAACAGGGAATTGAAGAGAAAGGAATAGTTCATCAAAAACCAAAACAATGAGGAATGCCTGACATTTACTATGCTTGCAAAAATTGAGAGGAGAGGCAGCCTGGTTTGTAATAAATGGAAGCAGAACTTGCAAACAGGATGAAGGGTGCAAGGCTACCAGTGATAAGTGATAAATCCAAAACCCTAAACCAGCAAGAACTAATCTCAAGGTTTGGAATGTGCCCAAAGGGCTAAGACACATGCTCCAGAGCCAAAGTTGAAAAGTTCAAGTGTGATGAAGAGTTTGGAAGTCTTCATCAGTGAGCTCTAACGACCCCTAAATTGGGGAGGCGCAAGCACAAGAGGACTTTTGGTTCATTTGAATACAAAGCGAGGGTAGGCGGGGCTAGGACATGAATATGTATTAGGAGTATTGTGTAATCCTAGGCTTTTAGGGAATAAATGGAACAGTAGTTTGAAGCTTCAGTGTGCATGCTTTGGGACGAATTATCACCATGCACCTCAGCGCTGAATAAACGCATACCCACTTTATAACTAATTTCTCACGAGTTACAGTCTTTTCCGTGTATCAGTAGTACTTTCTGGTTGGTCAGTTAGTGTCACACTTAAGGGTCATGTGAATTTAGTTATTGGGTTGAAAGGAGAAACAATATAGGTGTTAATTCACTATTGGACTGTTTAGCTTTAAGAGACCTTGTAGCAGCAGGATCTTCCTCCATTTTGCTTGCTTCTAGCATGTGGCTAGAAGTGCTGTCAAACACTATGTACTTTTTGATAAGATTTAATAAACAACCAAGCCTGAACATGAGAAAATCCATTTCCTTCATGTATTTTCTAATCCTGGCTCTGAGTGAAGGCAGAAGAGACTGAGACAAACCACTAATTAAGTGGTGTAAAACCCCACCACTGTTACAATTCTGTATCATTTTACATCAGTGCCAGGGGAGTCAGAGGGGAGACAGACTCTCTTACTCTTGAGAAGGCCATTGATTTTCGGGGCAGGAGAAAGTGTGGTGTGGTGGAACAGTTGGTCAGCCAGTATTTTGTCATGGTTCTTTTGTGTAAACTGTTTCTTTGTTTTATATCTTTTGTTGATAATATTGTTGCTGTTACTGTTTGTTTTTCTTATCTCATTGCTGTTTCCCATAAATCGTTCTTATCTCAGCCCATGATCTTTGCCTTGTGTGCCTCTAATTCTCTTCTCCAGCCATCTGTGAGCAGAAGGCAGGGTAGAGGGGATGCAAGTGAGGAGGGTGTAGCTTTGGAGTCTCAGCTGGGGGGGGGGACACTAAATTAGGAGTATCATTCCTAAATTACAACAGCCTTAACTGGTTTCAAACCTTGAGCATGAAGGATTGAAATAGCAACAGAGCTGTCCTTACCAGAGTGGAAGGAAACAAACCTGATCTGAGGACTTGTGATTCAGGTGTGAAACCCCTGATCACAATGTTGCTTGACTGTTCATGTGGTTGTAGTACCTAACACATATGTTCTCCTATATGCTCCTCACAGCACTCTTTTTCAGTGAGAGGGATCAGGATTACTGTGCTGCTGTATTATGTGACACCAGTTTATGACATTGTAACATCAAGCGCAATAAGGGTCATTTGGGGTGTGCATTCAGTGTCATTCTCCTTCCCTTGCCTTGGGAATTTATTAATAATCATACTGTGATTTCAGCTGCCAAACAAATGAGCTTGCAGTGACCAGTCTGCTCTGATGCTGGGATGTACCACGGTATGAAACTAGATGGTAGTAAAGCCAAGCAACTGTGATCTCTGTTCCAGGATGTAGGCATTGACAAGAGGATTGAAAAGAGAACAGAAAGTCTCAGCCTCTGCAGGTGACTCCTGTCAAGCGTGATGGAAAGGTGTTCTCTCAAGGATGAACTAGTTGTATGCCCAAGCAAATGGAACATTACAGAGAAAGGTGTCAGGTACCTAGAATTACCTATGATGGAGGAAATCTATAGGAATTCAAGTAACAAGCAGTCCCCTGTAGATCCAGATGAGGTCCCATGTGTACAATCCATACAATGGAGTTTGTATGGAGCATGATCTTTTCATGTACCAACTCATTGCATTGATGTAAATGAAAGAAGGAGTACAAACAGTGCTTCATGTGACTCTCCGCTTCTAGCCACTGGAGTAGTTAACACCTGAGGCTGTACTAATTGAGCTGGCCCTGCCCAATCACAACCTCCTTGTCCTGTAGAAGGGATAAAGTCCCCATAGAGCGTAGGAGAAATAGTCCTGCTTCAAGCAAAGGGATGCTGATCTGTGGGGTTGTTTTGGCTCAAGGTGCTGGGTGTGCTTGGTGGGTAAGGTAGAGGGACCAGGAAACTCAGTATGCCCCTCAAGAAGATTTGATTTTGCGATGAGAACAGTTTTTAATGTTAAATTGCATAATATTGGTTGCTGAATGACACCGCTAGTGTATGCCAGAACTACCAGACAACGAATATGGAAATTGCTGCAGATACAACAGTTGTCAGCTGGTGATACCTACTGCAATCACCTGACAGCTCACTGGCTCTCCTGCCATGGAAGACATCTAAAGCAGATAGAACCCACAGTCTTGGACTACATGAACACAGACAACTTGGAGGAACAGCCACTGACTATAAAAACGACACCTGTGCTTGTGTGTATATGTATACGATTGGAAGGTATAGGATCTGGGCATGATAGATGGCATAGAATGAAGAGTGGATAATATCCTGGTTTCAGACAACAGGGTTAGTTTTTCACAGTAGCTGGAAGGGACTGGAGCCTGGAGATGCATGGGCATGATCAAGGACCTAATTCTTATTTGATACTGTCTATGTCATTGCTATGGCAGGAGAAAGGGGCTCTCTCTCACTTCTGAGAAGGGAATCCATTTTCTGGGTGGGAGAAAGTGTGGTGGGATGGAACAGTCATATTTTATCATGGTCTCTCTGTGTAAACCCTTTCTTTGTCTTATATATTTTGTTAGTAATATTGTTGCTGTTACTGTTGGTTTTCTTATCGCTGTTTCCAGTATTTTGTTCTTATCTCAGCCTGTGGCCTTTGCCTTTGGTGTCTCCAGTTCTCCTCTCCAGCCACTTGTAGGGGGAAGAGGAGGGTGAGGAGAAGCAAAAATGGCCGTGGTTTTGGCGTTTCCGTGAGGGGGACATTAATTCCTAATACCATTCCTAAACCATAACAACTTAGCTGTGTATGTACCCTCTTATTGGCATTCATATTCAGTAGTCTGACCTTTGAATTCAAATATGCATTCATATTTTGAAATAGCCAGATTTTAGAATAGCATGAATTCCATGAAAATACTAAAGGATGAGTGCACCCTCAATTCCATGAAAATACTAAAGGATGAGTGCACCCTCATGCTTTGATTAACATTAGGGTAACCTGCGAAATAGTGAAATGTCAATTTCCACTGACTACATGAGAGATAAGCTAGACCCTTAGGCAGGAAATATGTGCTGTCCAATAGACTATAAATTAAATTAAAAGGTCAGTTGTATCATTCTGAAGGGATCCAAGTACACATCAATAGTGGTATGTTTACTGGCTGCTGACATGTGAGCAACTGGGATAGTGCCCACAGTCAAGCAGTAAAGGACTTTAGAGTACATACTAACTGAAATATTCACCATGAGACAAGACTAATAAAAAAGAGCTTATCTCCATTCCACAGAAATACAGAAATACAATGTGTTGCACAATCTATTTTCTAGCTATCAATAAAAAAAATCACTTCTTTCAAAAATGCAATATTAATTTAACATGGAAAGAGCTCCTAGCACATTTATAATATAATACACAAGTACCATAACAATAGTACTGTAAAAGATCTAATTGGTAAAAGTATTGAACATATGACAGTACACTGTTGGTGGCGTGCCATGACGACTACTGATGAAGTCATTTCCTTCACTGTACTGTAAAATAAAGCCCTCTGTCTGAGTTACTGTCTCATGTGAATGAAATTGACAGCATAATTCTAGAGTCTATTTTAGCCTTTGTTTGGTCAATTTAAAAAAATAATAAAAAGAAAATGAAATATAAGCTAGTGGCAGGCTGTCAAGCAATCCACTGCCAGGCAAGAGCAGTGTTTAGACTTCCCCTTGGAAATAATGCTATAATAGGGTTTTTTCAATGCATTTCACTTCTGAGCTCCAATAAAAAGAACAGAAAAGCATATTTTAGTCCTTTAGAAATTCTTTGTAAGCATTGTGTAAGGCTTAAAATCAGTCATGTTTTCCTATGCTGTCTTCCACAAAAATAAAATACATTTAAAATATTTGCTTACTGAGAGAGACAAATCATAATTGCTAGTGACCCTATCATAGAGGAAAAAAAGACTGCACACCAAAGACGCACATGGGATTTTCCAAAAATTATTGGTGAATATGCTACCATGTAATCTTTTTGTAAAAGGGACAGATACTTGTTGCCTTCTTCAAAAGGGTTAAGAGTTTGTCATTAGCTTTTGGGTCATAGATCACACTTGGAGTGCCTAAGCTTAAAGACACACTTCATTGAGCTCCATCTAGCAAGATTCATGCTTATGAAGGTGTTCCTCTTGATTGCTTTTCATCTGGGATGCAGAGTGATTTGTTTGGAGGATGGCATTGATTAAGTGCAAGAGAACCATGGTTTACTGTGACAGCTGCTAGGCCTCTGTTAACAAATCAATGGGGCTTTTTCCCTATTTTTTCTGTGCCTTTTTTTTCCCCTCGGTAGTCTTAGTTCTTCTGTTACTATCCTGCTGTTACTGGAGATTAAAAACATCTTTATAGCTGTCTCATAATTTAACATTTTCTGATTTGTCAATCACATGTCAATCAAAATGTTTACTGGATGGTAAAAAAGGCCTCTGCTCTTGGATTCTCCAGGGTATAGAGAATACATAGGAGTAAAGGGCATGCACCACCACAATATATGTTCTAAAAGAAAGATGCTCTTTTTTTACGTAGATTACTGCATGATTATCCATGGTGTACATATAAATAGTGCAGCATTATGATATTGTACTAAATAGTGATGGTTTTGAGCTGTGAAACTTGGCTTTGATGAAATTATGTGGAGGAAAGCTTTCTGCTGTTCTTTTCTAAAACACTTAAAAACCAGTAGTCTGTATTTCTGGTCACAAAGTGTAGGTATTGAAATTAATTTTAAATAGCAAGTGACAAATAGCCTAACCTTGTTTTTATTAAGGTCACTTCAAAAATTTATATTTTATATTTTATGTTTTATATTCTGTATTTTATATTTTCTGTTATATTTAATATTTACTATTTTATATTTTATAACTTTTAATGTGTTATATTTTATATTTTATTTCAGATCAAACATCACAAGTTTTCCACAACCATGTACTTTTATTGGTTTTTCCAATCTTTTTTTTTTCATATTTGTTTCAGGAACAGAGGAAATTTTTCATTTAAGATTCTTACTTTTATTCAAGTTTCATTTAAAAAACTAATTAAGAAGTCTATTTAAAGAAAAGCAATTAAAAACTTATATATGGCAGATGCATAGCAGACAATGTTATCCACTTGCTGTCCAAGGCCATTTTGGATAAGGCCTTGTGCAACTGTATCTATGATTCATTCATTTTATGTGCTTAATTTAGTGTCATTAATTGGTTGTGCCATGGTTAAACACATACATTTTTATTAAATTAAAATTTAAAAATTTAAAATGTTGAAATTAAATGTAGAAGAGATAAATCATTATCAGGGTTTTTTTTCAAATACCTAATAGGAAAATGCTGTCCAGTAACCAGAAAAGGAACCTTTTTGATTCAAAGAAAATCTTAACATTAAAAATGCATCTAGAAAAAAAATACAATGCAAAGGAAAAAATGTGTTGTCGAGTTGAAGTTACACTGTCAATAATAGAGATGAAAGAACAGAAGCAGATAATTTTAGGGGGTGCTACAAAAATCATAAAACATCATTGTGTTGATATTTCACTTTTAAAATATGAATACATGGACATAAAATCCTGATGACTCCAGTAGTCTGGATGAGTTATCTAAAGGTTTAAGTTGTTCTAAGGAGCTTAGACAAGCAAAATACTTTCACATGTAGATAGTATAAAAGCCATCCTTGGAGTCCCTCATCTTCCAGTTGCAGAAGATAAATTGAAGTGAACACAAAAATGCACTGTTGCATATAAAAACTGTTCCATTAGAGTTATACTCATAAAATTTTCAAATATATTTATATATACATAAAAGCACTGAGAATCTGAAATAGCAGGATTTTGTTATACAGAGAAGTACTCAGAGAGTGCTTGTAGATAAAGAGGACTGCAACTCTTCTTTTCTTTGCAAAAGATGTCCCAAAAGGCAAAGCACGCATTTTGGAAATACAACAGAAAAGACAGCAAAACAAATAGGATTTTACAATCAACTTATGTAAAACTTCCACTGAAATTTCTGGCAGTAGCCAGACCTTTTAAGTTATATGTATTGCAGAAAAGCAGCTTCAGAACAAAACTTCCCTGTATCCCAATAGCTTTTACATGCTAGCAAGACCTGCAAGGTTTACCATGTTTCAAGCATGTATTATACTACTAATTAATTAAAAGTAAGCAGTGGCTGTGGGAAAGGGGGAGGAGAGAGCTTGTGGGATTGTGTTGTTGGTTTTGCTTGCTTGGTTGGTTTTTGTCTGTTTTCATAAAGTGTTCCTTCATAAACAGTAGCACACAATGTTATATCAGGCTGGTGCCAGCTCCCCAGGGCTCAATTTTGGGGTCAATGCATAGTATCACAGAATAAGCTCAGTTGGAAGGGACTCCCAAGGACCATCGAAGTCCAACTCCTGGCCCTGCGCAGCACACATGTCACAGCATGTGCCCCAGAGCACTGTTCAAATGCTCTTTAACTCAGGCTGCTGCCCTGGGGAGCATGCTTTTATACATTTTTCTGGACACAGGAATCAAAGGTACATTACTTGAGTTAACTGAAGGTACTAAACTAAGAGGAGCTGTGAACTTTCTTGAGGGTGGAGGGGCCTTACAGAGAGACCTGAGTAGGCTACAGAGCTGAACAGTCAACAGCTGTATGAAATTAGAGAGCAGGGTTCTCTTCCTGGGATGGAGAAATCTTTATTTCATGTACAAACTGGGGAAGACTGGAGACCAGCCCCATGGAAACAGTTGTGGGATCTTGGGTTGATGGCAAGTTGAAAATGAATTTCTTGTCTGTCCTGGCAGCAGCCAGGAGAGACAGCCATGTCCTGGGTACATCAGACACAGCATTGCCAGCTGGACAAGGGAGGTGACTGTCCCACACCACTCTGTGCTGGTGCATCCCCACCTCAAGTCCTGTGTGTGGCTGCAGGCACCTCAATACCAGAAGGACAGCAGACTGCCAGGGTGTATTGAGAGAAGGGTGACCACCATGGTGAAAGGGCTGGAGGGCAAGAATTCAGAGGAATAGCTGAGGTGACTTGGCTGGTTCAGCTTGGAGAAGGCTGAGGGATGACATTATGGCCGTCTACATTTTCCAGAAGTCAAGGGGGAGCTGCTATCTACACTCTCTGGTGAGCAGCAATAGGAGAAGAGGAAACAGAATTAAGCTACATGAGGGGAAGTTCAGACTGGAGATTTGGTAAAGTTTCTTTACTGAGAGGGGTCTGGTCACCATAACTGGCTACCCAGGAAAGTGTCTGAGGCACCACGCCTGATGGAATTCAGGAATTGTCTGGACAACGTTCTCAGTCATACAGTTTAGTTTTAGGCAGTCCTGCAAGGAGCATGGAGTCAGATTTAACAAGTTCCTTCTCACTTGAGATATTTGATGAGACCATGATTCTATGCAAGGAGTCCTACTTGCAGTTTCTTTCTGATCCTCAGTCAATTAGAAAATAATACAATGAAAATAAGTTTTTGACAGCATATCTGCACATTCTTCTTGTGAAACATCCAGTCTGTACCCAATTATCTATTGTCTTCTCCTACCAAATGTAAAAGAATATACACTGGAAAAGAAAGGAATTGTTCATCACTAAAATTTAAGGGTTTGAAATTGTATCTGCTTATGACATAAAATACAGCCACTCATATGCCACAAAATTCTTTGTCCAATTTCTAGAATTTCAATGTGTTTTAAATTTACAAATTAAGATTCTGTTATTGTAGGGAATTTTTGAAGAAATTCAATAAATTTGTCTTATAAAAATTTACAGAAATTTCCCAAACTGCTGAAATTTTATGAACAAGCAAAAAATGCAAAGCTATCTCAGTGAAATTTTACTTTAGATATTTATCAATTGAAATGCTAGCACCAGATTATTTTTTTTATCATACATAAGAAAGGAAGGACCACAGACATTGCCTGTACAAAGTGCTCTGAGAAACTTTTTATTCATCTAATTAAGAAAAGTTACATGTATGAGGCCTGGATGAACCTTCAGAGACTTCTCTGGCTATCAAGACCAAAACAAATTGTGGTCACTTTTTACGACATTTATGCTCAAGTATGTATCAAGTGTAGTGTCAATGACCAGAAACTTCAAGCTAATAAAAAAATAAACAAATTAAAAACAAACAAGCCCAACCTAAAAAAAATCCCCAAAACACTCCAAACCCTAAAACCATATAAAAGTCCTTAAAGTACCACAAAAACATGGACTGGTAAGAGAAATGTACTTCTCTTTGCACTTTGTCATCTTTGTGTGATGAATGTTAGATTATTCATAGATTCAGATATAAATTACTTCCCATTGTCTCCCTTTTAACTGTGGGAGAGTAGGGATCTTTCAGGAAGATGACAGCGCAGGAAAGCATATGAAACAGGAAAGATATTTTCTGTCAATTTATGATATTCATTCTGCCCCTAAAGCTTCCAGTATCCTCAAGCAGCTAAACACTGCTACTTGACATTGATGTTGTGATGACTGAGAATACATATAGGCTGTAGTACCATGAGCATGCTGTGCTGCCATTGCAAATTTACCTGAATTTCTCAGAGGTCAAAAGAGATGTAGAAAATAAAAAGCTGTAGTATGCCTGCTGTAGTATGAGGGTGCTTCCTACTCCAGAATTGAAGGTTTCCTCATCCCTGCTCTAGCTGCAATGTGACACCTTAGAAAATGTCATTCCTTGCTTTATTTCTGTCAGGTTATTCCTGCTTTTATTTTCCTTGGTTAGACTTTTTACAGCAACTAATTCTAAAGCTATGTTTAATCCAATGCTGCTCATTGAGAGTAACAATTCAAAATTTTCCTATTCACAGCCCAAGTGACCACTGAACTAAATGGAATAATGAAGCAATGCTATGGTTTCCTTGGTTTGGGTCTTCTAAATGACTCCTGAATTTCCCTATAAATATAGCTTGAAAAAGATCACTTTAGAGTTATAAACATGTCTTGCCAACAAAAAACTTACCTATTTAGGGTATTTCATCAATTTTCAATAGTTATTACTTCACTGAAAATTACTTTCTCATGAATAATTGGAAGGGAACATTAGGAAGAATAAATTTTTATAAATAAATTATCATCTTTTGGTCTAGTTTCACTCTAAGAAGAAACATCTACCTTTTTAGCCTGAGGATAGGCTGAGAAATATTACAGAGCACTGCTGTGCTCTACTGTCAGTTTTAAATTTTACAGTTCTTTTGGCAAAGGTGCAGTTGGGAGCAGTCATATATTTATCATTGCATAGATGTATATATATACATATAAATATATTTGTGTCTTAGAATGCAAAAAGTAGTAATGAGAACTTTTCTCTTGGAGCAGAGAAAACAAGCATCAGGCAAACCAATAGCTCAGTGACTTACAATGAGAGGTGCTTTTATTATTTACTTCTTTGGGTATAAGAAAAAAGCTAAATATAATTTTTCTGTCACAGCTTCTGCACTGTAGTGCAGAGTCTGATCAGTCCAGAATGCTCAAACTCCACCTTACACAATTCTCTTGCCTTTCTAGTTGAGCTGCTGTAGTAATAAATATGTCTTTAATACTAGGGTTTTACCAAGTTAAAAAGTAATAACAGAACTTCCATCCGATTTCAATGCTATTTCTGCATGCAAAATATGATACTTCTGGCTTTCGGATCACTATGTTCAATCTTCCTTTCCAGAAAAAAATAGTCTTACTTAGAAATATGAACTGAGTAGAGAGTTATAAAAAATTTATTCTAAGGTCTTTGTTTCACCTGAGGCCAGTTGCTAAGAAAGGTAATATAGGGAAGAGAAATACTTCTCAGCAAATGTCTGATACCTTTTTTTCAGTTACAACGTAGTTGTGAGAGCAGCTTCCCAGTTGCCATAAAAATCTTAGTGCTTCATTAAGCCTTTTAACCAAATTCTGCTTCTTGTATTTGTTCCTCCAAAAGGCCATGAAGGTTACCCTTTAAGCTGAAAATTTTCTGGGTACCAAATACCTTATGTCCACATCAGGTTTGCTTGTAATCACACAAACTTCAAGAATACCTTGGAACAAATATATACTTTTAAAAGTTTTACAAATATAGCACCAACACTGTCAGTGTCATTATGTTTTATGGAGGATGATCTACAAATACGACATCCAGAAAACAGATACCGACCCTCAATATCCAGGAGAAAGTAATTTAAATCAATTTAGCCTTTCAGAACCTTTAAATAGCCATTGATAAATTTAAAAAGTTTATATAAATTCTGTTTTACTGTGTGATCATAGAAGATACCACTAAATATATAGATTGTAAGGGACAGGTAATGCATAAACAAAATAATTTTATAAAAATTCATTTCAAAGTTATAAATATGGCAAATATAAGTTTAGTTTCTTCCTAAATGTTTATAGCACCCAGGCACTTGTTGTACTAGTGAATTATTAGAGTCCTAGTTACACTCACAAATGCACACACATGTGATATGATAGAATACATTCCCAAAAAGATTAAGTAACATCCTGGCAAATTACTGTAATTTTGATATAATATTAATAGTAAAAATAAATACAATAAATAAATGCATATGCTATGCATTTTTTTTAAAAATGTTTTTTTTCTGGTAGTCTAACAGTTGCCTTAAGAAAGATGTGACAGGATGTAAGCAGATCCTGACCCTAACATTTGTGATCAAAGTAGATTATAAAATGGTGACTGAAAATTACAGAATCACCAAATCACAGAATTAACCAGGTTGGAAAATACCTTTGTGATCATCAAGTCCAACCTATGACCAAACACCATTTATCTAAACCATGGCACCAAGTGCCATGTCCAGTCTGTTGTTTAAACATCTCCAGGGACAGAAAGTCCACCACCTCCCTGGGCATCCCATTCTGGTACCCAATCACTCTTTCAGTGAAGAACTTTTCCAGCCTAAACTTCTACTGGCACAGCTGAAGTCTGCATCCTCTTGCCCTGTCAGTGGTCCCCTGGGAGAAGAGACCAGCCCCCACCTGGCTGCACCCTGTTTTCTGACAGTTGTAGAGGGTGATTAAGTCCCCCCTGAGTCTCCTTTTTTCCAGGCTCAACAACCCCAGCTCCCTCAGCTGCTCCTCGCAGGACTTGTGCTCCAAATCCATCAAGAGCCTTGTTGCCCTTCTCTGGGCCTCAAGGTGCTTACCTATGGGGATGATATTGAAAATCAGTTACCTATCCACTCATTATCTGAGATAAAGGCACCAGGTTTTACCATCTAGACTGTTTACTGGCTTTCTCATGTCTCTCTATGTGTTTACTTTCATGCATTCAGCTTCCCTGCATTTTAAAAGAAAGACAATTTCCTTTTCAGGTTATTGAAAATGTAAATACAGAAAACATACAGGCACACAAGTCCTCAACAAATTCTTACCATATTTCTATGTATAATGTTTCTCCATTTTAATTAATGAAAATCTTCAGGGTTTGATAATGGTTGCAGAATAAGTATATACAGAAATTCTTACATTTTTTATTTTAATTGTTGTTACATAAGAAAGAGTGCCCAAGGATCCATGACTGAGGCCACACGAAACAGAAGCAGTTGTGTTCTGCATCCGCACAAGTTTTAAGATCCATGTCTAAAGCAAGTCCAGCAGAAATGTGATTTTTTTTATCTTACCTGTAACATACTTCAATTCTAATAGTGATTTCTGTCTTCTTAAGAATTACTAGCATTGTAATAAGGGCTCTGAGACTAATGTTACTTTGTTCTTCACATAATTTAAACAAATTTATCACAGGAATGTGGTAAAAATGGCACACCCTATTCTGTATATTTTATATGCGTATAACGCTTATATCCACAAATGCCTGCAATGCATTTAGTGGTTCTCAGAATAAAAAAAGTAGTGAGATTAAACTATAGACAAGTTTAAAAACAAGGCTGTCACATAGCTAAAAGCTAAAATTAGAGACAATGTCTAAGGCTAAAGAATTAATTCTGTCTTTGAAATCCAGTTATCATGGGCTTTATCTGTGGGAGAATGGATTGTAAGAGAATAGAGATAAAGCTGCAGGCAATTTTGTTCCTGGTAAGTTGCAGTTGTATAAGACAGGTGAACAGGATTGAAGGAGAAGAAGCACGGAATGCTGATGTGTGTTCACCAATCACCAAAATGTAAAAGGACACGTAGGTGTAAGAACACAGGTATGTAAGGTTGTATACTAGGGAGTAATAAAGTGCTGATGCTTGCCACAATTTTCAGTGTCAGTTGTGTGTCCTCCATCAAATGGTGAGCCCGACGTGATTCAGGTAGAGAACTGCTGACCTGAGATCAGCCAGTGGTGGAGCCCAGCCTTGCAAAGCTGGAGGAAACGAGAGCCTGAATGTCTGCATGACCAAGCCAGGTGGACCTGAGAGCCTGATAGCAGTGGAGGCTGATCTAAGAGCCTCTAAAGTCCAGATGACTTACGAGACACTGACCCCCAAGTGAGTGGACATTTTGTTACGAATCATTTTGTTATGAATTTTGCAGAAGAAGGGTTTTGCATATGAGGAGCGGGTGCTGTGCACTTTGTTTATTTGAAAAATGGAGTGAGAGCAAATGTAAAAACTGTCTTTTTTTTAAATGTAGGAAAGTGCCAGCTGCACGTTCACCCACACCGCAGCCTGCCGCTCCCTGCAGGCGTGGTGGAGCGAGCCCCCAGTCCCCCCACCCAGGTACAGCCACAGTCTGGTGGGATCCTGGGGCGGTGCTGGGTTCCCCCAGCTGCCAGTGTGTGCGGCAGCAGATAGAGGAACTGAGATTTCAGGAGACAAAAGCAACAAAAAGTAAAAAAGGAATAAGAGAATTTATTGAAGAAGCAGTGGGAGCTGGAGACAGAGTAGTCCTATTATGTTTATTTGCTGGTGAAACATATGTGTTGTATTTATGAATTGCAGCTATTAATTTTTGTTATTATCCCATAGGCTTAGGCGTGAAGATTCTGATGATGTGTGCTGTATGAATTTGATATATTCAAAAGGGAATCTAAACAAACCTTTGAAATACTGTTAAAAGCAAAACTAAACTAAAACAGAAAGAAAGTTAACAATTAATAAGAAAGGAACACAGAATGAATTGGAATAGGTGCTTGTGCCACTGTAAACTTTCACTCTGAGTCTACATTTTGAATAACACAGGTAACCTATCTGAAGGAGAATGTGGAGTACATGGCAGCAAGAAAGTTTTAACATCCAGAATAGTTTCATATGTGAGGAGAAAAGTAGTGAGATGAGACTCTTGGCTCTGAAGAAAGCTGAATATCTCATTAATTTAAAAGATCTCTGTGATTATCTACATCATGCAGAAAATAAAACTATTATTTTGACCTGCTGGAAGAAACAATCATAAAGCAAAAACTAGGTAGACTACTTGGGATATTTGAGAACCAGGATCGGAAGTATAGGTCCTTACTGTGATGTTTTGCCTGAACATTTGTATAACTGTTAGTCCTAAGTGAAATATGTGAATGTGTCATAATGTCAGTTTAGTTGAACATGTCTTTTTGGAGATCCTGCAACTTTGTAATTAAAAGAAAAGTGGGGGAGTTGTAGGAAAATGGATTGTAAGACAATAGAGGTGGTGCTGTAGGCAATCTTGCCCCTGATAAGTTGCAGCTGTATAAGACAGGTGAACAGTATTGAAGGAGAAGCAGCATGGAATGCTGATGTGTATTCACCAATCACAGAAAAGTAAAAAGGCACATAGTTGTTATGTTTGTAAGAACAAAGCTATAAAAAGTTGTGTACTGGGTAATGATAAAGTGCTGATGCTTGCCACCATTTTTGGCATAAGTTGTGTGTCCTCCACCCTTTATCAAATAATAACTCTTTAACTAAGTGTTAGAAAATGCTATATTTCCCTCTGTTATGCTTTGTCATCAGTTATATATATGAAAATATGTACTTCCAACTTCACTTAAATATTTATATAATTATATTTCTGTATTTACATGTTTGGGAAAAAAAACCCTCTGTACTTAAATATGTCTGACTTGAAAGGTGATTCAGCTTTTGGTGGGTACTACAAGGTGATATACCTGCATCAGGTGAACAAGAGGTCAGTAACAAGCTGGGTGATATGATTATCAGGATCACCCACCATGTGGCAGCATTATAGATGTATCTGTGCATAGTAAACCTTAATTCTTTATCAGTCTACTTTACATTAGTAAAAAATTAATAAACTGACAGCCTCATTAATTATCAACATGATGGGTTTCAGTAAATCCACGGGGGATTTTATTATGTATAATTGTATCTTTGAGAGTTTCCTGTTACCCACAACTCTAATGAAGCCAGAAGTTCAAAAAGCAGTCTTGCCCCAAGCAAAGACATTTGTTCTGACACTGTATGCCCAAAAGGGATCTGTTGTAAGACTCTATGAAGCTATGAATATATTCTGTCAGTAATTCCCTGAATAGAATATAGCAGATAATCTGTATTTTATACCAACCAATACTGATAAAAAAAATGTTTCTCTTACTGCAGTTATTTTTATATGCTTTTGGGGTTTCTTCAAACACATTACTGAGGTCAACACTGTAATGGCCAAATTGAAGGGAGACTTGCTAAAGGCTTAGTAGAAAGCAGCAAGGCAGTCAGTAGGGAGAAGATATAAAGTTCTGGAATCACTTGCCAGTTACAAAATGTAAAAAAGTTAAAGTTCATTTACATTACAATATTGTTGTCCTCATACTTCATGCATTGCAAGTGAAAAAAAAAAGGTCAACGTAGTATTTCTCAGCTATTTCTTCTTGTTAGGCAATTAATATGAAAACAAACATGACCTGTCAAAAATGAATGTAACAGCTAGTATTTCCCAAAGCAAAATCAAGAGACAGATATGAGGATTTTCATTGTACAGGCAGCTTTAGATCATAAAACTGGCCGTAACATAACTGGGACATGAAATGGAAATTGAGCTCAGCAACATTGACATTATGCTGGATTAACTATTTTTGAAATATTTATAAAATATGTTCAGAACCAATAGGCCTTTTTAAAAGTGCTGAAAAAGCCCTCATGTTTCTACTACATTATTTATTAATTTGTTTCTCTGTTTATTTACTGAAGATCTTGAGTACAAAATAAAATTTACGGAAACAGAGCCACTGACATGACTATTTTCTCAGCCATTTCATTAAATCTCTTTTACATAAGAAAGAGATGCTTGTAGAGGTACATGATATATTTGCATGTAAAATATGTAAAGTTTTTTCCTGAATGAAATAGGAGGACAATAAGCTCCCGAATCACCTCTCTGGGTCCTTACACATAGTTTTTTCCTACCAGCTTTTTCATGGGTAACTTAGATCCAGTTTCTGGGAAATAATAGATTATGTTAACAGGCTGAAAAGACAATACAGAGTTTATCCATAGCCTTTGTACTATTTTGTCTACTTGGATTTCCAGTGATACTAGCAACCTGTCTTTTATTATAGAACAGAGATCTAACATGTTCTGTTAATGCATACAGATAGATTAAAGGCAAATATATTTTTAAAAGTTTAAAATTACGTCTTTGCAATGAAAATCGATCTTCCCACAGATTTCACTGTTGTAATTTTAATCTTTATAGCCATTTACTCTTAAAGACATAGCACATCTAATTATGCTTTTCTTTGGGTTTTTTTGTTGTACCATGCAGTTGATTAGCACTTGTGAAAAACTGTGTTATGTTTATATCTCCAAGGGCTTTTTCTCTGGAATATGAGATAAGATAATGTGCAAGTTTAGAAATCCTTGCCCCATATTTTAAGGGAATTATAGCAGTAATAGACATTTGTAACTAGCTTAAAAATTTTAACAACAATTATTTATGTTCTGTACAATAAAATTAGAATAAATAATATTAACAATGCTTATAAAACTTCTTTACCTAAGTGAAATTTCAAATTGTTTTACTAACTTATTAAAATAGAGTTACAGTTGTAAATTATGTTTAACTGAATATTTTTATATATTCAAGAGACTAAATTATTACATTACCTCTATCTTTGAAAAGCAAAATGAAGGAAAGTTTGTCAAGATCATTCAGAATTTCTGTATTGTTGTATTGTTTACAACTTTGAATTTTTCCTGCAGCACATGAACCTTGTCTTAGAATTTTTAGTTGTCAATAGTAGTGGACATTATCTATTGCAGATCAGCAACAGTAATTTCATGATTTTGAGTTCATGAAAGTTTATTACTCAGTCCACAGCTTTCCCCACTTTTAAATGTTCGGATTAATGTGCTTTTGTTCTGTCTTAGGATATTTTTAAATATATAGATAATTTCCTATTAGAAGTGAAACAAAAAAAAAAAAAGGAAAGAAAAGAAACAGAGAGAGAAAAAAAAAGACTGTAATATTTCCCAAAAATGTATAGAACTTTGTCTTGAAGAGAAAAAAAAGTAGACAAGTGCAACATGCCCAGCAGATGAAGCTGCATGGCTGGGCACCTGCCATGTGCAAGCCTTCTTGTGGGCTTTGGAGAGTCAGGATCAGAACCATCTTCCAGACAGAAAACTAACCCTTAGATAAAAGCTGCAAATTTTTCCAGTTATCTCTAGACAACTCAAAATTTGGTGATATCCTCACAGTCAGCAATCCCCAGAGATGAATGCTGCTTTACATTCTGAGCTAAACAGTCACTCACCTTCCTTTGAAGTTTTCCGCTGGCTCTGGCCTTCCCTTGCCCTTAGAATCTTCCCAAGTGTGAATCTTTCTTCTCTATTCAATCACAACAGGTTTTGCCATCTGAATTCCCTATGGTAAAAAAAGTGCATCACATTTTTTTCTGGCTATTGAGATTTTAAGTCTCTTAGCCTCTGATTGTATATTCATAGGGTACTTGGAACAACAAGCCCAGAACTGACTAACAACTGCAACCATGTAATACAATCAAATTAAAGCTAAAAACTATAAATACAGTATAAGAAGCATTTTTGTCATAAATTAAACTGCTACATGGCAGTAAAAATGAGGGCTGTAAGCTCTAAACAGTATCATCACATTTGTTAGTTCAATTCACATGTAAGTAATTAAGCAGCTATTTTGTTTCCACCTCTCCTGCCAGTACTATTTAGAGGACCATAGCAGACTTTCTTGCTGCATTGTCTGAAGTATAAATCTTCAAACTTCCCTTAAAGGCCTTTTAGGAAGTGCTGGTGTAGTACACCGGATAATATGGGACTTTAGTGAACATTAAGAATGCTGCTAAAAATGTGGAAATCTTCTGGCAAAGAAGCTTCAGAACTGAAGGGTTTACCTTTAATAAAATTAAAATTTGAATATTTTTTAATATTTATAATTTCAATTTACCTTGAAATTTCTGCCTATACTTTTTTGGTTTGAGTCTTAAGCTACCAAATAAATACCAAAGTTAAAACAGCCATGCTCTGTGTTCAGTTGTATAGCTGCATGTAACATCTCCCTGCATGACTCAGACTTGCATGTGTGTAGAAAAGCTATATGAAGATTTGCACATAGACTTTAAATGTTTTGTGTTAGCTGAGTGAACTGTATTTTGATAGTATATTACAATGTTATTTTTACAAAATAGCAATGCGTAGCATACCTTAACTAGAGTTAAATGAATTCATCATGTTCAGTAATACTAAAGTGTCTGTATCAAACCTTTGTGGTAAGTAAGATAAAATTTTTAACACTTTTGACAATATACATCATGACAGAGCCTTTAAGTATTAATACAAAATGGTTCATTATATGTCACTTAACTAAAAGATTTTATAATTATCTTATGCTTCATTAGACATCTATAAGGTAGGCATAAATATTTTAAGTACTGGAGACATATATATATATATATGCATATATTTAACTGTGAACATATGTATGTGTATTATGTCTAAATACATTTATTTATGTACACTTACTTACACTTAGTATCTTCTCCCAAGGCTACCCAAGGCTGATCAAGTCCAATTCCATTTCTAATGTTCTGACTACGGTTTCTACTTCTTTTCTTTATTAAGACAGTTAAAAGGTATCCCACTCAATATAAAATGTTCTCTTGCTCTTTTCACAGATCATCAGACATCAAGCAACTTCTTATCTTCCCCATCTAAAGGAATCATTTTAACTTTAAATAATTCTTGCTTAAAGTACAATACAGCATATACTCTTCATGATATGTGCTCCAAGGTTGTTTTTAGATTACATTTAAGAAAGTTATACTGATTTTAACTTTTTTTTTTTTTTNCCTAAAACAATTCTTTGAAATTCTTTTTGTAAAGATCACTTATGTGTTGGTCTATTCCTCCCTAATGGGTACTATTTCCTTCCTAATGAATGAGTAAATTCAGGCAGAGTCCTGTAGGAATTCATGTCTGCCTGAAGAATAATCATTTTAATTGTACCCAGTTATCCACATACATGTTGAGTCCTTTTGGGCAGATCAGATCAGATCAGATCAGACAGATCAGGTCTCTTCTATTTATTTAGTTATCCACTAATATTGTATGAGCAAGAGAATGCTAGAATGCTTTTTTCTTCCCCTCACCTTTTTTTTTTTCTTTAGCTTAGACTGGTTCAATATGACAATAACAGATGCAAAAAGTCTTAAAATCTTCCCTTTTAAAAGGAATTCAACAAAGAATTCTCCTCTCCTGTTTTTGCTGTACATCCTGCCTCCTTCTTATACACTCACTAGTGCAGAGATGCTACAACAAGATCTGCCATATTTCCAGGAGAAAGATGGTGCAACTCAGCCACCACACCAGAGAAAAAACTGGACTCCTGAGCCAAATGGNAATTCGAGAATACATCTATCCTAAACTCATTAAATACTGCATACAAATAGAAATGTCTTCAAAAGACACATTGTTCTTATTTATAACATAATTGACTTTTTCAATCAATCTTTTTACAGCAAATGGGAGCTCACACTACAACTTTTACCAGAAGCAGTAATCAAAAGACATCCTGTGTAAATAATATTTAGAGCTTAAGGAAGTTATATTTTCCACAAATTATTCCCAACAACTTCTTTATAAAACAATAATAATAAAATAATNCTTTAGCTTAGACTGGTTCAATATGACAATAACAGATGCAAAAAGTCTTAAAATCTTCCCTTTTAAAAGGAATTCAACAAAGAATTCTCCTCTCCTGTTTTTGCTGTACATCCTGCCTCCTTCTTATACACTCACTAGTGCAGAGATGCTACAACAAGATCTGCCATATTTCCAGGAGAAAGATGGTGCAACTCAGCCACCACACCAGAGAAAAAACTGGACTCCTGAGCCAAATGGCAAGAGCCTTTCTTCAAGTGCAGTGGCACAGAGTGGATGCTGCTTTCAGAGGAGCAGAGACACTCTTGCAGCAGAGTAATTTCTCTGCCATGGGCAGAAATGTGCCTGGACAGCTGTCTAATCTGCATTTATTTACAGGATATTCTTTTGATGAGTAGAATTTACTGAAGATTTTGCCACTTTCAATATAAAAGAAAAAACCTTTTACTCTAGTAGTGTTTGTGATTCCAAAAAATAACGTTTAGAAACACAATTTCCATTGGAACTGTTCCACTGACTTCTGGGTGTTCTTAGCTGTGTTGTCTAACATTCCCGAGGGGTTTAGAACATTCCACTACATCAGTAGCCCTCCTAATGTATTTTCAAGCTTGTCTTTCTGACTGCACAGGCTGGATCCTCACATAATTATATGATTCCCAAAGGAAAGACTGCAGAAATAAATCTATATTGTGCACACACAGTTTAGTCCTAACTACTACAGAAACTCAACATAAAGGGTTATGACAAAATAACTGGTTTGTAATCTTTATTCCATAAAAATGCTATAATTTCTGTCTTTCAAAATACGCCACATATCTGATAGCTGAGAAAGAAGTAAACATCTTTTGGGGAGGAGCTTTCTTTATTTTGCTGTCCATATAATTCCTCTAGGGACAAAGAGCCAAAATAACCACTCTGCTCAAAGGTGTTCTGGCTGGGAAGGAAAAGAAATTCCCATGCACAGAAAAAATGCTGAAATAATGAAATGTATGAAAATCACCACCAGCACAGTAAGGATAAAAGCTGTAAGTACTATCTGTGGACCATTTGGAGCAAAAGTAGATCCTACACAGCAATGACACCAGTTTTAGAAAAACCTGCTTTTTATTACTCAGAGGTATACATAGCATTTTTAAATAGTTCTAGTCTCTTCTAGAGAAGAATTTGGCATGGGTACTTCCCCTTACAAAGCAGTACAAGAAAACTTAAGATAACTGCAACTATCCCTCCCACTTCACAAAAGTGGAGTTATAGCCTCAAGGTTTAATTTTAACTGCATTTAGAAGCATCTTTATAGGGAAGCAGCTTTTAGGAGTCAGAAACTAGATCTGCATTTTCAGAAAGACATGGTCATTTCAGAGACATATTATTACAAGTGACAATCTGCAGTGTCACTTAGGGAAGTTCTTTAATATCCTTTCCTGTAAAATCCACAGAGTTGCAACTGTGGAACTTTGTGCTCCAAGGCTTAAATGGAAGAAAGAGCAGATTCAGCTCCAGAGATGTTTCTTAGTTCCCACAACCTTCAGATAAGCTTTTTTTGCATCACCAAGCAGAGATGTTGCCTTCAAATCATAAAAATCCCAATTCAGCTCCCAGATATTACAGCATACAAAACACATTCACACAAAGTCCAAGCACCATATGAGGGAATTTGCTGATTACAGAAATCTGTTTGGTTTCCAAAGAATAGACACAATAAAAGTCAGAGAATGGAGTCTGGACTCTGTAGTAGTGAAGAAACTGCTTTGATTTAAAAGGAAGCATCTGAACTTAAGATAGACATATATTTTTTTTCCTGAAAATCTTTCCTGGACAGAGGAAGTATAAATCTGTCTCAATTTAAAACTTCAGTAAATTCAGTAAATTTAAATCAAAAGACTAATATGTCTTGGAGTCCACTAAGGTGAAGAATTGTTTTTTGCACAGTCTGCAAAGGCATTTTAGGTAACAAGTTTAAAAAGATTTTCTTTGCTGTCCGCTTACAATTAAAATCATTAGAATCTAGACAAAACACAGTAATTAGGGCTTTGCAGATTGAAATGATTACCATTCTTTCAAGTGATGAATTCTAACTTTTTCCATCACTTTTCTAGCTCTCTTATTCTTGTGAAAGTTTACCCAGGATGTGGAGAAGGCTGAGGCATTCAAGGATTTTTTTGCCTTGTTCTTTACCAGGTGGTGTTCCAGCCCCAATGCCCAAGTTGCAGATAGCAAGTAGCAACTAGCAAAAAATAGAACGGTCTGCTATAGGAGAAAATCAGGTGCAAGACTGTCTAAGGAGCCTGAAGGCATCTAAGTCCATGGAACCTGACAAGATACATCCTCAGCTCCTGAAGGAACTGGCTGAGGAAGTGGCTAAGCCACTATCCATCAAACAAGTTGTGGCAGGTCAATGAAATTCCCATTTAGAAAAAGAGAGGGGAAAGGGGAACTGGGGAACTGTAATGTCCATTTTCTAAACAGACAATAAAGAAAATCTGTAGAACTACAGGCTGGTCATTCTCACCTTGGTGCCTGGTAAGATCATGGAGAGGATTTTCTTGGAAACTAAGACACTTTGAAAATCAGAAGGTGGTAGATGACAGCCAAGATGGCTTCACTAAGGGCAAATCCTACCTGACAAATTTGATGACCATCTCTGACAGGGTTGCAATAATGGATGAGGGGAGAGTAACTGCAGTCAGACACCTGAACTTGTGCAAAGCATTTGACAATGTCCCTGCATGACATCCAAGTGCAAGGTGCCAAAGCTGGGTCAGGGTAAACCGTGGTATCAATGTACACTAGGTGGAAAATGGATTGAGAACAGCCCTGAGGGAAAGGACTTGGAACTCTGACATGAGCCAGCAATGTGCACTTGCAGCCCAGAAAGCCAATTGTACCCTGGGCTGCATCCAAAGCAGCATGTCCAATGAGATGAAGGAGGAGATTCTGCCCCTCTGATCCACTCACTGAGACTCCACCTGCAGTGCTTCATCCAGCTCTGGGGTCTCAGCACAGGAAGGACATGGAGCTGTCCATGGAACAAGTCCAGAGCAGGCCTCCAAAAAGACCAAGGGGCTGGAACAATTCTCCTTTGAGGACAGAATGATAGAGCTGGGGTTGTGCAGTGGGGGAAAGAGAAGACTCAGGGGAGATCATATTGAAGCCTTCCAGTACCTAAAGGGAGCCTGCAGGAAAGCTGGAGGAGGACTTTTGACAGGGCCATGTCATGACAGAACAAGGGGTAATGATCTTAAATTGAAACAGGGTAGATTTAGGTTAGATATTTGGAAGAAATTCTGTGAAGGTGGATAGATACTAGAATGGGTTGCTCAGGGAAATTCTAGATGCCCCTGAAGATGCTCAAGGCCACATTAGATGGAGCTCTGAGCAAACTGGGCTAGTGCAAGGTGTCCTGCCTGTGGCAGGGGGATTGGAAATAGATGATTTTTGAGGTCACTTCCAAGGAAAACCATTCTGTGAATATATGATTGTATGAAAGGTAAGCATCAGAAACCTACAGCCAAGACTAACTTGCTGGAAAGGCAACATGACTCAAAAAGGAAACTTTGTATGGAGGAAAAGCTTTCAGTGCACTCCTTTTAAACAGATTTTATGGTTGTTTTTATGTAAGCTGGGACTGAGGAAAGTATTTAACTGAATAGTACTCAGTCAAAAACCAAAACAGTATAAAGAGCTCTGTTCTATTTCTTCCCCTTGATCCCTTGGGTTTTATAGAATTTGTCAAATGTTTTGCCCACTATCTTTTGCAAAAAGATGGCACACTACGTATGAACACAGCTTCCAGTAACTTTATAATATCTGCCACTTATTTCATTGACGTACAGCACTATTGTCACTCACAAATGTGTTTCATTAACCCTGCTTGTTGTCAGGGGAAATTCAAGACAGGTAAATGGAAGTGAAATAGAAGATGGAGAGGACATGAGTTAAATAATAAGAAAAAAATGTGTATCTCTGTGCGTAAGGGACCTCCAGCATGCATTTTCAAACTAGCAAATCAACAATTAATATTTAAAGAAGTAAAACCCAGGTCAGCAGAAAATGCAGTTTGGAAGTAAGTGTAAAGACAGTGTTATTGATGCTTTTATTCTGTTGACTGTTTTTTATGGACCTTTATGGCAGGATACCTTTAGTTATACCCACACAGGCGCATAATTTCAAACACCTTAAAAAAAATTTCAAAAGCCAATGAAAATTTTATCAGTATTCATTAAGACCTAAACAATAATAATGAGACCCATCCAAATCCATGAAGCTTGGAACTACTTCTGTGAGACATAAAAATGCCATAGAGGCTTTGTCAGAGCAACAGAACCATTTACTACTATTGAAAGCATGTTCAGGAGGAGAAAAAGTTTCCATTGCCATAAGCAGGAGTACATTGAATATATCTCAATCCATTCTATTTAGAAGAGTTAGGGAGGTAAAAATACACAGACTTTCACCTACTTTCCCTATCTAAAAGCTGTCATATTATGAGAAACTGCACCTGCTCCATCATGCCTTACTCTGAGATGTGGCAGCATCATGAATGCCGTTGAATATGATCCAGCCAGCAGAAAGATATTAACTACCTGAGACAACTAGAAATTAAAGTTTAGAGTTAATCAACCATTAAAGAAACCTTTGCTGTCAGAACAAAGAAAACAAAAAGGAATTACAATGTGTTTGAAAAATATGTATGTGTTGCCAATGTTCAATGGAAGTGGAAATGGCAATGAACTAATTTCTCCATCGGAGGAAAGCCCATGCAAAGACATTTTTCATCACTGATGTAACTAAGACCAGAATCTGTGAATAAGGTCATAGACCACTCCTATATCTTCTCTTCTGGCCTAAATCTTCTCTCTGCACTTTCTGACCTCTTTGACAACCTGCTTTTCTATGACTGATATTTTTTGCTCTTTCAAAAATGTGCCATCAGCTTTGCTGGTATACTTGGCTGTGGACTGCAGTGAGTCCGTTGTGAAACCAGCAGATTTCCTGTCCAGCACAAGTTGGCTTTTTCCAATGGAGACTGCAACCTCCCACCATGCCCAAAACCTGCTCATATACATCAAACAAAATGCTAACATCAATCATCTTCATCCTTTGGAAAGTAGGCTCTGCCTCAATCTCTTCTGTTGATGTGTTGGTACAAGAAGAGCACCGCAGCTGACAGCATGTTTAAAGGAATATTTGGCTCCTCAGAAATATTTCAGATTTTGATTTATAGGCTGTTTTCTTCTTTGTTATGAAGTTTTAGTAATCTTCTATGATAATTTAAAATGAGACATTTATTGTGGTATGGCTTGTTTTTTTGCAGATGCACTGTTGATTTTGTTCACTATTAATTCTGAAGGTAAATTGCCACATTTCTCAAAGTAAGGTTTGTTTGAAAATGTGACTGTTTATCCTTTCTTTTTGATAATATAAAACATAAATTGAAAGAGAAGATTGCTATCATTTGTTTGTTTGTACATCAGAAGGCTAGAATTCCAAAGTAAATATTTCTTTTCAGCCTTTCAGTCTCTACAGATTTAGTACCATTTCTCTGCTTTATATTTAATTTGTCTGTTAATGTTAATTTATTCCACTGTTCATGTTAACTTATTTCACTGAGTAAGATGAAGTCAAGTTATTGAATGTTCAATAGACATACAGGAACATTAGCATGTGCTATTGTAACAAGATGAGCAACTTCCTGCTCTGATTTAAGACTACTGAGCTCTTGCATTGTGATGAATAAGGAATCAATCATTTCATATTGTAGGCTTCTCTTAAAGGTTTTATATTTTCTAACTACTGAACTTCTAAAACATAATTAGTCTGAGTTTTTCACTTGCACTTGAAAACAAACTTTTCTTTTTTCACTGTTCAAAAAGTCTATTACTATCAATCATTCAAGAACTTACAAGTCTGGATAAAAAGAAAAACAACAAACCAGATTAACTAACTCCAGTTAGTTCAGTCTGCTCATTCAGCACCTCAGTCACTGGGGACACATTACCCTGATGTACTATTGTTGCAGCAGTTCCTCATTTGATACAGAGACTGCAACGAAACAACAGTTTTCATGTTGAGTCTTTCATTGGAATGTGTTTTAAAACTTTCTTCTATCATGAGATTCATTCTTGGGACAATCACTTGCATCAAGTACCTTATTCCATTGCCAGGCTGCCAAATGATCCAGCTCCAAGTTCCTGAAAAAAAATTGGAATTTTATGTTTGGTAAGTAGCAGTACCTCTGTGTCCTGACTGTTTACCTACAACATCTCCATCCAAACACCACCTCCTCCCCCACTGTCCTCAGGCTGCCTTTGCTTTGTTCTACTAATAAATAAAGATAGAAAAAATGTTCATCATCCCCCTTTAGAAGTTTATTATATTCATAGCATTGGGTGCAGGGTTCAGTTTCATGATGAAAACCAGGCACTTTGCATTGTCTCTGATAGTGTGCATCAAAGCAAACAGTTTGACTGGCATGTTATCTGCCTCCCACGTTTTAAGATTACTGGTATTTTGCTTCAGGACATTTATGTTTAAAAAGCTCAGCAAAGCAAGATCAGATAAGAAGGCACACAAAGATTAACTCTGAAGTTCTCATTAAAACCAAATACTGTAATCATAGAAATGAGAAAAGTATTTCTCTTCCTTACACATTTAGCTGTGCTTATCTACAAAATTACTATAAAGACATGCTATATCTAGAAAAAAAATAGTTTGAAAACAATTCTTCTGACAGATCTAGGTTGCAATGCAAATATGTGGGCATCATATCTGTCGTAAGTCAACATTTCTTTACTGGTACATAGATTTTCAGCATTAATTTGAAACAAATTACTGGGGGGAAGCATGGTGATAAGCACCCATTATCAGCTATATGGTGAAATGCTGTCTTTAGTTGTGCTGTAGGTCTCCTCACCTTGAACTGCTTTTTCTGCTATTTAGTCTACTGTTTATTCAGAAGACCTTCTAATTGTATATTTTAATACAAATTTTCACGTTTCCAGTATACTAGCACAACATCAAAATTGTGTCTCTATACATTTCTTTTTCCTAGCATTCTAGATAATTCAGTGACAATAAGTGACTTCACCAGGATAGCAGAGGATTTTAGTAGAGGGAAAAAAGCTGAACCCAAAATACTCTTCAATTTTAGAGTCACCATCCAATCCTTCCTTGCCTTTATTAAGTGTGCTCTTCAGTTGTATCAGCCTTTGTATGCAATAAATAACTAAATGTTTTCATTTGTTTTGACCCATCAGTCATTTCAATAGTTTATGCAAAACTTGGAGTCCCTCAGAAAGGTTTCAGAATATGAGAGGACCTAATGGTTTTCTGTCTCCTGCCTGAAATAACATGGGTGAGGCTTTGCAATCATGGTAGGCAGGTGAGTTTGTTTCCTTTCTTTATTTTTTTTATGGTGACCACTGTTGGGAACCTTCTTATAGAAACATTTCAGCATAGTATTTAGAGCTGCTGCCTGAATCATAGAATCATTAAGGTTGGAAAAGACCTCTGAGGTCATTGAGTCCAACCATTACCCCAGCGCTTCCATGCCCACCACTAAACCATGTCCCTAAATACCATGTCTGCACATCTAAATACTTCCAGGGCTGGTGACTCAACCACCTACCTGAGCAGCTTTTTCAGGGCTTGAAAACCTTTTAAGTGAAGAAATTGTTTCTAATATCCCATCTAAATCTTCCCTGGGGCACCAGGAGGCTGTTTCCCCTTGTTCTATTTCTTGTTACTTGAGAGTAGGGACCAACCCCCACCTCACTACAGCATCATTTCAGGCAATTTTATAGAGTGATATGATGACCTCTCAACCTCATTCGCTCCAGGCTAAACAATACTCCCTCATTCCCTCTTCATAAGATTTGTGTTGCAAACCCCTCATCCGCTCCATTGCCCTTCTCTGGACATGCACCTCAATGTCCTCCTTGTAGTGAGGGGCCCAGAACTAAACACAGGATTCAAGGTGCAGCACTCTGGTGCTGAGTACAGAGGGACAACCCCTTCCTTCGTCCTGGTGACCACACTATTTCTGATACAGGCCTGCATGCCATTTGCATGTTTTCACACTGAGATTCTACATATAATAGTATGTAATGGTAATAGTACCATTTGTAATACCATTAGAAAAATATTCAACAAAACTCCTTTTCAACAAGATATTTGCTTTGATTTTTTTTTATGTAAATAAATGTATTTATCTTTTGATATATGTTTAAAATTTTCCCCTTGTGAATGTTGCATTTTGATTGCATGTTGAAATGATACAACAAAAGCCTTCTGATTCCATTATTAAAGGCTTGCAAATGCAACAAGATAGTTAGCTTAGGCCTTTTTTTATTATTGGGGCATATTGGGGAGGAAGTCTCTGCAGATTTATTTACCTAGTTTTATTACAAGCAATATATTTGAACTCTGGCAATGTGCCTTTATTAGTGATGACCTTGGTAAAAACAGTCAGGTTTACTTTTCAACTTTTCCCTGAGGCTTACTTGTAGGTTGTTGCAGTAAGAAATATCTGATGTGGCAGTAGATTGATAACACTGTGTGCCTCCATGTATCCTAGCTGCTGGAAGCAGGTGCTGAGTACACCTTGCTGACGTGTAGTAGGTCAATCTTTCAAAGGGGCACATTTGCATTGTAAATTTTTGACCAGGACTTTTGGATCTACAGTCAGCCTGCAGGGCTCTCTTAATTCCAGTCAGGAGCTAGAAAGGATGACAGAATCAGGAGCTAGAAAGGATGACAGAATCATAGAATTGTTCAGATTGAAAAAGATGCCTAAGATCATTGAGTCTAGCTGTTAGCACTGTCATGTTCACCACTAAACCATGTCCCCAGGTGCCACAAATACAGGGGTTTTGAGCACTTCCAGGGAATTGATTCCATCCCTTCTCTAGGTAGTCTGATCCATAGCTTGGCCATCCTTTCAGGGAAGAAATTTTTCCTAATATCCATTCCAAGCTTTGTCTGGTAGAACTTAGAATTTTAGAGTCAGAGAGGGGCCTGTGTTGGAAGAGACCTTGAAGATCATCTAGTTGCAAACCCCCGCTATGAACAGGAGCACTTCTCACTAGAACAGATTGCTCAGAGCTCATTGAACCTGGCCTTGAACATTGTCAGGATTGGGACATCCACAATTCACAATTTCTCTGTGCAATCTCTTTCAGAGTCTCACCACCTCACATTAAAAATTTTCTCCTAACATCTAAACTAAACCTAGTTTCTTTCACTCTGAAGTCTTTCCCTTTCATCCTGTCACTACATGTTTTTGTCAAGGGTCTGTCTCCATCTTTCCTCCTTCAGGTATTAGAAAACCTCTGGAAGAGATGTCTGGATGTGACTCCACAAGCTTTCTAGACAACTTATTATAGTGTCTAACCACTCTTCCAGTGAACTTTTATTTATAATTTGAACTTTCCCTGGAGCAACTTAGGGCCATTTCCTCTTATACTTTTGCTTGAGACATGGTAGAACAGACTGACCCACACCTCACTACAACCTCCTTTTGGGTAATTGTAGAGAGCAGTGAGTTCTCCCTAGTTCACAGTCCAGCACCTCAATGTCTTGTAGTGAAGGGCCAAATGGTGAACATAGGATTCAAGATATGGCCTCACCAGTGCTGAGTACAGAGGGACAATCACTGCCTTGGTCCTGCTGGCCACACTATTTCTGATACAGGCCAGGATGTGGCCTTTTGGCCACCTAACCATGTTCTGGCTCATGTGCAGCTGCTGTCAACCAGCACCCCTTGGTCCCATTCTGATGAGCATCTCTCAAGCCACTTCCCCTGACTTGTAGTGATGCATGGGGTTGGGATAGCACAAGGACAGAACCTGTGACTTTCCCTTGTACAGTTAACCTCAATCTATCCATCCAGCCTGTCCAAATCCCTCTGCAGACCCTCCCTGCCGTCCAGCAGAACAACATTCCTGCCTATCTTGATACCATCCCCCAGTCTAAATCACCAATAAAGATGTTAAATAGGACTGGCCTCAACCCAGAGCCATGGGGAACCCCACTAGTGACTAGCCACCAACCAGATGTAACCCCATTCACCAAAGCTCTCTGGGCCCAGCCCCAGACAGTTTTTAACCAAGCAGAGTATCCTCCTCCAAGCCTTCACTATCCAATTTCTCCAGTAATGTGTTCTGAGAAAAGGTGTCAAAAACACTGAAGTCAAGTCTAGATAGACAACATCCATGCCCTAATCATGGAAGGAGATCAGGCTGTTCAAACAGGTACCTTCCTTTCACAAATTCCTGCTGGCTGGGCTCCATCCCATGGTTGTCCTGCACGTGCTGTGTGATGGCATTCAGGATGATCTGATCCATGACCTTCCTTTGTACCAAGGTCAGTCTGACAGGCTTGCAGCTCTCTGGAGCATCTTTCTGATGCTTCTTAAAGCAGATGCTACACTTGATAATTTCCAGTCAAGTGAAACTTTTCTACTTAATCAGGACTTTTATATGATTGAAAGTGGCTAGGTAAAACCTTTTGCAGGTTGCCTCATTAATCTCATGTGTGTCCTATCTGGGCCCTAAAACTTTCAGGTGTCTAATTGGCATAGTTCACTAACCATTTTGTCATGGATTGTAAGGGCTTTATTTAGCTCCCCATCAATAACTTCCAGCTCGAGAAGGTGGGTAGCCTGAGGACAGCTAGTTCTGGTAGTAAATACTGAAGGAAAGAAGGCATTAATTACCATTTCCTCATGCCATAACAAAATGCTACCTGCTACATCCAGCAATGGATGGAGAATCTCCTTAACTGTCCTTTTGCTGCCAATGTTTTTATAGAAAGCTTTTCGTTGTCCTTAACTATTAAATTAACCTCCAGTTTGGCTTCTAATTTTCTCCCTACCTCGTAACATCTTATAGTCCCCACAAGTTACCTGCCTCTCCTTCCAGAGGTGATATACCTTTTTTTTACTTTAAGTTCCAACCTAGGCTTGTGTTTTAAGCAGAGAATTGGTCTTTTTCCCCAGTGGCTTGTCTGATGGCATATGGAGACACAGTCTGCTCTTGATTATTTAAGATTTCCTCTTGAAGCAGGTCCAGCCTTCCTGGACTCTCTTGGCCTTCAGGACTGACTGCAAGTTACCCTGTTATTCAGTCACCTATACAGGACGAAGTCTTGTCCCATTTCTTTTAGACCTTGCATTATATATACACATATCTATATGTAGAACCAAGGTCAACTTAAAAGCATAAATGTAAGACCCATTTCAGAGGATATGAAGGTATATGAGGTATATTTTCTATGTATTTTCTGTGAATGAGGCCTTGTGGCAACATATAGACAAAGGACAGCAAAGAAAAATTACCCATTTTAAAATGCATGACAGATTGTTTCTCTCTCATATTCCCAGAAACCTGACTTCTAGGAAAACCTCAGTCAAGCTTGAGGTTATAAATTAAATATATTTTAAAAAAGAAGAGTTGTCTTGACACAGTAAAGACTTTTGTCTTTAAAGTAAATAATATGCTTATAAAGACTGAGTTACATCTTAGAGATAGAAGGAGAGAAGACTAAGTAACATAATGTTCCTAAACAGAATATCTTCAGTAATGTTTGTGCTACTGTGACATAGTGAAACTTCACGGTGATAAATACTGCACTGATTCTTCAAAAAGTATCAGATCTGATAAAGTACAAATAGAAGGAAAAAAAGTCTAAGGTTCAGTTCATACCAACTGGTATCACTCCAATAAAAGTATTCTTGAGAAAAGTGCTTTGACATGAAAAAGGGCTTGACAGTTTAATGTCAGTATGGTTATGGTCAGATATATATTATCTTGATTTTATGTATGATCTTTTAAAATCTGCAAAATTGAAAACATGAATGATATTGTAAGTTTCCACATAAAATAAACACTTTTAACCAACCCAGAAATAGGTTGTAAAATACAAATTTTCTCCTAGATGGTTTTGTTTGCTAGGAATACTTTGGTGTTTTTTAAATTTGAACTCCACCACTGGTGGCACTAAAATTGTCAGTGTCAGATTCCTATTATAGCAAGCCATAGCATTTCTGGTTCAGGGGAAAAAAAGTATTTAATTACAAAATCAATTTTTATATCAGTGTTCACAAATATAACATTCACTACTCAAGAAAAAGTTGAGTAGAATGAAATTCTCTGAATACTGTTTTACTTTTGGATGATGTTGTTACAAATAGGCTTTGAAAAGAGTAACAACTCCATCCAAACTATTATGGGCTTCTAAAGGGCCTCAGTACACGCAGTTTCCAGGATTTTGCTGCTGTTTTTGTTGTTGTTGCCAGAAGACCATATAACAGCCATTACAAACCACGTAATCTATGCCAAAAGCTTCCACCGCTCATCTGTTATGAAAATGATTAGGATGCTGGAATTTCAGAATGGAAAATTGACTGGTAGAATACAGAAAACTGTGAAGCACTGAGAGAAGTAACCTTTCATCAAAAAAAAAGCATCAAATTTTTGTGGGAAAGAGAAGCTAGAAAAAGGTATTGAAAGTGTAATTAACAAATAGTATTATAGTCAATCAAGAAAATCATAGTTTGGAATAGCTTTTCTTAATGAAAATTTCTTTTGAAAAATAGTGTTGTATCAATCATCCTTGACATTTATAACAACAACAAAACATCCTCATGTGTTTTCCTACGTAATATTGTTTAAATGGCATAATAAATACTGTCATTCTGTGTACTAACAAAAAAGTGCAATCCTTTGTTCTGTGCATGATTGCATTTACACATTATAGAACTATGAAATATTTACAGAGGGAAGGTTAAATCAATACAGGTTTAAAATTTGCACTTCTGTCTCCTGGGGCTTATATCATCTTGATTTAATGAAGTAAAAGGAGAGGGAATGTTGACACACAGAAAGAATATTTCGATTCTCCTTTATTGTACATAGAGAGGGTAATAAAGTAGAATTTGCTGTTGATTCATATTGCAATTATCACACCTTTTTTATTCAGGCTATCATTTGAGTTGTCTCATTTGCAAAACATAGAAACTAACTATTAAGCAAAGGAGAAGGAAGAAATGAGATACAAACAACAGAAGAGAAAAAAAATTATTGCTTAAACCATGCAATTGCTTAACCAGTGCTGATTACTAGTGGATTTAAAATACAAAACATTATTTGAGCTAAAAGAAGAAAAAAATTAGTTTACCAGCTTTCCTGAAGAAAACTTCAAGAACCCCCCATGCCTGAATATGTCAAGACAATGTGAAGTTTGTAAGTAAAGGAGCATATATTTAAAAATATCTGGTCTCATCTGGTTTCTTGAGTAGTTAGACTCATAAATGAAATTAACATAAATTATTGTGACACACATATTTTTCAGATCAGTTCCAGAGCCAGATAGGAATATGCCCATTGCTATTCATTAAAGTCTCACTTCATCCATGTAAGGATGGCTAGCTTTGTTTTTTAATTTTGAATGCAGATAGACAAAATATTCACAGAATATAATTTATTTGGTGAATCTAAAGACTATATAGTTTCATTTAGGATTTTTTTCTGCAAATAATTACTTTTTCTAAATCCAATTTTTAATTATCAAGAATTGTCTAAGATTATATAGTAACATCTTTCAGATTCTTTTGTTCACCAGCTGTTAGTTTTCACAATACATTTTTATCATTCTCTCATTCCTACCAATTATTTATGGAGTATAATAACTTATGCCACAGTTCTGCTCTTTGGTTTGATTGAACGACATTTTGATAAACTAGAAGAAGGAAGTCAGAGGGATTTTAAAACCCTTTTAAACACTTAGTAATTGTTATTTTTTGCACAGTAATTTAGAATCTGTTACTGCGGAGACAAGAAAAACTGTCGCTTTTTTTAAATCCTACTGGGAATTGAAATTGATAGTAGGTAAAACTAGGAAGAAGGTCCAACTAGAATGCTTGATTTAATTTACTCTGCAGACTTCCCATCACAGTATCTGTGGTATAAGTTTGATGAAGACAAGTGCTGGATTCTGCACCTGGGAGTGATTTCCTGGAAAGCAGCCCCACAGAAAAGGACCTGGGGGTCCTGGTCAATGGCAAGCTGAACCTGAGTCAGCAGTGCCCTGGAGCCAGGAAGGCCAACCCTGTCCTGGGGGGCATCAGGCACAGCATCCCAGCCAGGCAAGGGAGGGGATTGTCCTGCTCGGCTCTGAGCTGGGACAGCCTCACCTCCAGTGCTGGGGGCTGGTCTGGGCACTGCCATATAAGAATGACATTAAACTGTTAGAGAGGGTCCAAAGGAGGCCAGTGAGGATGGTGAAGGGCCCTGATGTGTGAGGAGTGGCTGAGGGCACNGTTTTTTAACAATGCATATGCTTCTCATGGGCTAGAAATTTAGCTGGTGAGACATTTATTTTGGGGGCTGCTTTGAGTGAAGAACACATGCAGCAAGGCAGAATTTAACAAAGGCAACTCAAGGGTGTAATTTCAAAGTCCTGCTTGAGAAGCAAGGTGTTAAGCATCCATAAATGCTGAGAAACACACTATTTCTACCAACTATTTATCAGTGTAAGCATTTTCATCTCTGGAGCTGTCCCTTAAACATGTTAATAAAGGAAAATATATCTAAATGTGTATGTGAGATGCTTCTCAGTACACTTTCTCCTTATGGCACAAAAGAAGGTGAAGGTAATGGCAGGAGGATATTGAAAACCTCAGGATTATTGTGGCACCACCTCTTTACAGGCCTGTGTAAACTCAAAAACTTGCAAAGACATGATATTGCAGACTCTCTTTAACACACAAAACCTAGAAGAGAATTCTACTCTTTCAAATAGAAAAATCATTAAGACTTCCACTCACCAGATCACTAGAGATAGTTGCCTTCAGATCTGATTCAGATCAGAATCAGGAAGCTGAGAGTAGGCAGTGAAAACCAAACTATGAGCAGTCCCTTGACCTTAGAATAAGTGTGAAAAATGATTGGGTTTGCATGGCCAAGCTTTGGTAGCAGGTGGGTCTACAGGGTTTGGCTTCTATGAAAAGCTGCTGAGGGCTTCCTTCATGTCTGGGAGAGTCAATCTGTGCTGGCTCCAAGACAGATGGGGGGCTGATTAGAACTGGGACAATTATCACAGTGGCAACACCTCTGTGATAACANGAGCTTAAGAAGAATTTAGAAAACAGACATATGGTGTAATTTCTAGGGTGGTCCTCTGCAAGGTCAGGAGTTCAGCTTCAACAATCCTAATGAGTCTCTACCAATTGAGGCTATTTTATGATTCTATGATTCTAAACATATCCTGTTCTGAAGTTACTAGTTAGATTACTAGCTAGATCCTTCCTTCCTTCCTTCCTTCCTTCCTTCCTNCCAGCTGAGATTGCCCTGCAGCCCCTGGTGCAGACAGCCCATGGTGAGGCAGCTGTGTCCCTGCAGAAATGGAGATCCATGGGGATGCAGAGATCACCTGCAGCCCATGGAGGAGCCCCAGGCTGGAGCAGGGGGATGCCTGAGAGGAGGCTGTCACCCCATGGGAGACCCATGGAGAGAGGAGCAGGACTGGCACAGCCTGTCCTTGGAGGACTGCACCCTGTGGAAGAGTGACCCATGCTGCAGCTGTTTTTGAAGAATTGTTACATGTGAAATGGACTCACATTGGAGAAATTCATGGAGAACTGTCTCCTGTGGGAAGGATCCCATGGTGCAGCAGGAAAACACTTCCTCTCCCTGAGTAGCAGCAGAAGCCTTGGGTGATGAACTGACCATAACCCCATTCCCTGTCTCCCTGCACTGCTGGGGGAGAGTTGGGAAAGGGGACAGGTGGGGAGAAGATATTTTGAAAGTTTATGTTATTTCTTATTATCCTGCTCTGATTTTGTTAGTAATAAATTCAATTAAATTTTAATTCATTTCAGCCTGTTTTGCCTGGGACAGCTCTTGGTGAGTGATTTCTCCTGGTCCTTATCTCAACTCATGGATCCTTTGTTATATTCTCTCTCTCCCCTCTGTGGAGGGGAGTGATAGAGGGGCTTTGGGGGGTGGCTGGCATCCAGACAGGGTCAATACCATATGCCAGATCACTAGAGACAGTCCCCTTCTGATCTGATTCAAATCAGAATTGAGCAGCTGAGAGTAAGCAGTGAAAACTAAACAATGGGCATTCCCCTGATCTCAGAATAA
>VXBI01009655.1:59653-87153 GCA_013397375.1 Toxostoma redivivum
GACAATCAGTATACATTAACACTAATTTAGTTTATTTAAATTTTAAATTATTTTATTTTAAATTATTATTATTTTGTTTAATTCATTGTTATGCAGAGAGGATTGTTCTGGAAAATGAATAAACTAGGTTTTGAAGTAGTGTATTTGATTTACAAGTCAAGGGTTTGATAGGAGCAGTTACATGGGTGGTTTCTTTGAGAAGCTGCCAGAAACTTTCCCCATGCCCAACAAAGCCAGTGCCAGCAAGCTCAGCGGCAGAACCTGCACTGGCCATGGCCAGGCCCATCAGTGATGGTGATAATGCCTCTGCCATAAAACATCTGGGGAGGAAAAAGTTGCTGCAGAGAAGCAATTGCAGACAAAGAAGGAACTGACAATATGTGAAAGAAACTGTTTTGCAGACATTAAGGAGGCAGTCAAGGCACTGGAGCAGAGATTTCTCTGCAGCCCATGGTTAGGACTGTGGTAAGACAGGCTGTCCCCTCAGAGAGGTCCAGGGTGGGTCAGATACCCACCTGTGGCACTTGGAAAACCAATCCCATGCCAGAGCAGGTGGGTGTGACCAGAGGAGACTGTGACCCTGTGGGTGCCTCATGCCAGAGCATGACAGGACCTGCAGACCCATGAAACAAGGAGCCTGTGCTGGAGCAGGTTTGCTGGCAGGACTTGTCACCCTGTGGGGGAAGCATGCTGGAAGTAGTCTACTCCTGAAGGACTGCACCCTGTGGGAGGGACCCATGCTGGAGCAATTTATGAAGAGCTGCAGCCTGGGGGTTGGACGGACATTGGGGAGGTTTGTGTTGGATAGTCTCCCACAAAAGCAGCCCCGTGCTGGTGCATGACAGGAGTGTGAGATGTCCTTCACTTAATGAGCAAGAAGCAGAAGAGGCAACTTGAGGTGAACTGACTGCAGCCCTCATTCCCCACACCCTCTCAGTGTCACTTCTGTCCTGTGTAAGTACTGGCTGATATAAGTTGTGATGATAATTTTACAGCTTAGGTATGACTGGGGAAAACCAGGCCATTTCACTAAAGGCCATTGAGTGAATCATAACTAGTTTATAACACTGAAAGCAGTTGTTAAGATCCGTATGTGTGACAAAAAAGCCCTTTCTGCATGTAAAAATATTTTCAGAGGGCCCAGTAACTGATGAAAAACATTTACTCTATGTTTTTGTGACTTTTCTGGGAAACAANTGTCCCCTCAGAGAGGTCCAGGGTGGGTCAGATACCCACCTGTGGCACTTGGAAAACCAATCCCATGCCAGAGCAGGTGGGTGTGACCAGAGGAGACTGTGACCCTGTGGGTGCCTCATGCCAGAGCATGACAGGACCTGCAGACCCATGAAACAAGGAGCCTGTGCTGGAGCAGGTTTGCTGGCAGGACTTGTCACCCTGTGGGGGAAGCATGCTGGAAGTAGTCTACTCCTGAAGGACTGCACCCTGTGGGAGGGACCCATGCTGGAGCAATTTATGAAGAGCTGCAGCCTGGGGGTTGGACGGACATTGGGGAGGTTTGTGTTGGATAGTCTCCCACAAAAGCAGCCCCGTGCTGGTGCATGACAGGAGTGTGAGATGTCCTTCACTTAATGAGCAAGAAGCAGAAGAGGCAACTTGAGGTGAACTGACTGCAGCCCTCATTCCCCACACCCTCTCAGTGTCACTTCTGTCCTGTGTAAGTACTGGCTGATATAAGTTGTGATGATAATTTTACAGCTTAGGTATGACTGGGGAAAACCAGGCCATTTCACTAAAGGCCATTGAGTGAATCATAACTAGTTTATAACACTGAAAGCAGTTGTTAAGATCCGTATGTGTGACAAAAAAGCCCTTTCTGCATGTAAAAATATTTTCAGAGGGCCCAGTAACTGATGAAAAACATTTACTCTATGTTTTTGTGACTTTTCTGGGAAACAAACTAAAGCACCAAGCACCAACCACAATTTCAGATAGGAAAATGCAACTGAAGTCAGCAATTTCAAGTAAATTGAGTAATCACTACTCTGTTGATAGCAATAATCATGATGTCCATGTTGCTGCATTTTATGCCTGCATATATGCAGAACGCTTGATGAAACAACACTCTTCATACTCTATATATTCATTCTTATTATTATCATTAAACTTTTTTCTATTATCCTAGATTTCTCATAGTGTGACTAATACCAGGATATGCAATTGTCATGCAGAATAAATTTAATTTTTAATTTCACTCATCCAGACTTAATCCTAGACTAGCAAATGGGGAGGGTTTTTTTTGATGATGAACAAAAAGGTCATAGGATTCTTTTCTGTAATAGAGTCAAAGTGACATCTGTTTGTGGAACAAATTTTAAAAGCAAAATATTCAGCAAAATAATACAAATAAATTCCTGTAGCACAATACATAGATTTGAAAAGGATTGGTACAATGGCAAATAATATCCTTCTGCAATGTCAACATTGGCAGTGAATTGAGATATTTGTTCTCAGAGAAACCAAGGTTGTACCTGTGAAAATGTTCCACTACAACGATTTTGTATTTCATACTGGAAGACTAATGATAATGCAACATTTTCATGTGAATAGTACTGTGCAATTTTGCTACTCAACGTCATGCAATACAAACTTTTGGCTTTACTGTCATTTTAATGGTGTATTGTGATTTTCTTAAAAGAACAGAATAGGAGCTGAAGACATTTAGGGATTTAGGTTTTGTGAAGTAAATCTTCAATGTTTAAAATCTTTGGCAAACTAAATTACAGATATATTGTTGAAAAAACCTCCTAACTTATTTATTATTTGTAACAACAGTGACAACAATAATGTAGCTTTAACAGAGTTAAGAAATCTATGTTTAATAGCATGCTTCCTGATCATGAATTTTCAATGCCTTTTGATATTTTGAAAAAGAAACAAAAAAACCCAAACAAACAAAAAACCAAAAACCACAACAACAACCAAAAAAAAATCAACCCAAAAAAACCCAGACACTAACTTAACTTGAATAAATGGATGAAACCTTTATCTCTCCAAAGAATAGGACCATTCAATATAATCAAAACACCTTTAAGTTTATGTTCACTGTGCTATTTATCTGTAGGATCACCAAAAATCACCTAAAACAAGCAATTGGAGTGTCACAGTGGAATTTATACTTAAACCAAACAGAGGACAGATTTGAGTACACAGTCTGTACCCCTCTGACACCCTGCCCAAATCAAAACCAAGGCACTACCATTCTGCAACATTATGGCACTGACAAAAACCCACAACCAGCAGCCACAGGCCAAAACTTCCAAAATATAACTCTCTGAGTAATTTATTCAGGAAGGTAAGTCTGGTAGGAAGGACAGGAAGATGTATGTTGGCTGATGACCACACAGATAAAACCCAGTCTGTGAGGCTGCTCAGTAATATTTTTCAGAAGATTGGTAATGTAATTGTGATATTTCTTCAAATTTAAGGGCAACTTTCCTATAATCTCCCATGTAGCCAGGACTGTGTCTGAAATTTGCAATAGCTACACAATGTATCATTAGAAATAGCACAGTGGAAAAAAATATTCCTCTCTTTTCTCTTAGTTTTACCTATGTAGTTTCCACCCTTTATTTCAAAACCTTCTCTCACATTTTTCTCCTTTCTATGAAATATGAAGTAGAGTTAAAAATACTCTGAACTTTCTGTGTTTAGGCTGTATGTATTTGTGTGTTTATCATTCAAAGAGGATAAAAGTAAATATTATGGAAGCTGATGCTATGTACATCTTGCAGATCATCTGAAAGAAAATAATTCCGTAGTTCTCAAAAGTATTTGTGAGTGACTTGATTACTTTGAATTATTTTTACTTTTTTTTTTAGTTTATACGAGTTTTGCTTGTATTCCCTTTATTTTTCTTTTAATCTATTTAGCCCAGAAAAAACAAAACCAAAAAAACCCAAACCCCCAAAACAAAAAACATAAAAAACCCCAAAACAAATTAAAACCAAAACCAAACAAATGAAAAATCAAACAAAAAAGAACCCTGTAAAGCCAAACCACAAAAGAAACCACAAATGAATGTTAAAATCTATTTAGAAAAAAGCACATTTTTAGAAAATAGGTGTTAATACATCAAATTTAGCACAAGACCCAAATAATTTCTCTAAAAAGTAGCATGCTTTTGCCATTACCACAGGGCAACATTCGACAAGTTACCTGACATCTGGTCTGTTGCCATGAATAAGAAAATAAAAAGGTATTGGCAGAAAATACCTTTTTTATTAAAAAGAAGGAAGGAAGATTTGTTTGAACCAGAAAACTTGTTCCTACACTAAATACATCTGGCAAAGATCAACTGAAGAAATAGACTTGGAGACTGCTGCTGTCTAGGAGTACAGTGGTTTCCATTACCTTAAAGACTGTTGAAATGCAAACAGTATTTTTCTTCCAAAAAGAATTCATTGACCAATTCAAGTACAAAGAAGTCTTACCATTTATCTCAGTGGATCTTCAGGACAAGCTTTATATGAGGAAGATGTGTGCTATACAATATAGAAACACAAGCCAGATAACCACAAGATATATATGTGTGTGATTGTACTTAGGAAAAGAAACAACAGAGCACTCCACAGAAAGCCATGCAGAGGCATAGACAAAATTGATGATTTCCTAAATCTCTCTCCTGATGGATGAGGCTCTGCTCCCAAGACAACTGGTGATACTTATTCTCCTCCTATGTGAACACAGCACTCTTGAGCAGCTAAAATAAAAGATGAGGTTTAAATTAGATATTAATTTCTGAAACTGTGAATTGGATAACCATGAAAGTTACTCTGATCAGCAGTAATATTTAAGGAAGATGCTACAGAGGAAACCTTCCCTTCCTTCTTCTGCAATAACTTATTCTTCTTTTAATCTGGTTGCTATGTCTGGCAATCTGAATAGATCTGTATGAAGTGAACTTGTGAGATGAGTCAATGAAACATGACAGTCATGTGTGAAGGGCAGCCGTTTCTTTGTACATTCCCCATATGCAAATTACCAGAGCACTTATACCTTTAAGGGAAAATAACTATTGTTTTTCTAACAGAGCACTCTCATGTGCAAGTCTCTTGTCCACAGCTTGTTTTTCAAGGTGATTTAAATCCCTGCAGAGCTCACCAAGGAGATACAACCTCGATACTTCCCATGGGCATTTTGCTGAATCAGCCAATGAGTGTGCTCATGCTATACATCACTTTGGCACCATTAAAGAATTATGGGACATCGCATGGTCTTGCAGAAATTAATCACTGCTTAACAGTCTGTGCTCATGTGTTTATGAAGTCATTTGAAATATCTGCATGTAGCCATTAGTACTCTGAGGAGAGTGTATATGCAGTTAATGAACCACAGCACTATGTTATAGCTGAGATAGATAGTTTTCAAATTGATAATTAATATTTTGGATAATTGCTTTATGCTATCTGCAATGCCTTGCAATGATATTTCCAATCATGCCTAAATACTTAGAGTGACGGTTGTGTTCTCACACAAATACACAAGCATGTACTGTACCAAAATTATTAAAGCAGTAGATATATATATAAAGCAGTACATATATTATAAAAAATCATGGGCCAAATCCTCTTCAACTGCACCAAAAATATGTATTTAAATAATAATGCCCTAGAAATAAGAGCGTAACTGCAGTATTTTATTAATCAGTCTAGATTAAGTTTCACATCTTTCTAGTCTATATTTTCAAATAAACGCTTTGAACATGCCTCTCTAGAATGTTGTGACATGTACAGAAAATGTTGTGTTTCAGAAGCATTAAGCTACCTTTAATGTTAATGATAAATACAGTGTACAGTGAGGCCCATTTGTGTGTAATTCAGACCACATTTAGTGGAGTTGGATTTGGGGGAGGAAAGGAAGTTGCTTGTTTTTAAGAACAAAGCCAGCAGGTTCTTTATTAGACTTCTCAAAAAATAGTCCACCACTAAATGTTCACCTTTTTTATACAATTCAACCTTTATAATGGAACATCAATTAGCCTTTTCAGTAAAATAAAAGACACAGGAAAGTGGAGATTCTGTACTCCTGAGACGCTGTCTGCACTAATCTATTCTTCTGTCAAGTATTTTATCAATTTTATACTTTTTAAAGTGGAAAAGAGAACTTGGTAAGGTTTTGATAAAGGAAGTGCCTTAGAATGAGTGTTTGCAGGTTTCTCTAAATTTCAGGGGCATGAGATATTTAGTATGCTAAAATACAAGATTATTGGAGACACCTAGCCCTGAAATTTTATCGCTCATTTAAGTCAATTGTACAAGCTAAAGAGTATAATGGATATTGAACACAAGTATTCCAGAGTTTAGTCAAAAAGGACAATTCTTTTAAAATATCACTGATCTCACTGACCTGTTGTACATAAGTTTATTGGAAATCCATTGAATATATAATGTTCATTGAATATATAAGCCTATTTCTATGGAGAAAATTTGCTACTGTTTGCTTAATGCCAGTCATGTTTTAAAACATTCTAAAAGTTAGTGAAGAAATTTGTTTTTAACCTGAGCTAAAATTTTTGGTGAATAATCACCATTAGAAAATAAGATTGACAGAGTAATGTAAATAACAGCATTTCCCTAAAACCAGTGATATAAGAGAACTGTCTGCTTACATCTTCAGGAATACTTCGCCTAACTCCCAGTTTTCTGCCTCTGCCTTTCTGCAGGGCTATATGGCTGTCCTGTGGCTCTTTATTCCTGTTTTTGCTTCCAAAGTCCATTGTAACATTAACCTTGCTTTTGCATTTGTTCTCACATTTGTTAATTAAACCATCTAACATCTATAATTTAGATCTAAGGCTTTGCATCTTTTTTTAATATTCTGTGAAGTGCTATATACTTATACTATTCTTATAGAATATGCTATGTACACACTTATATCTATGTAACTCTCTTTATATATATATATATTAACCCTTGAACGAGCTAAAAAGCAAATTTTGCATTTTATTTTCCTCTTTGAAGAAATTTAATAATTTTAAAATGTTTTAAATGTGAATTTAACTGAAATAAAATTATATTCTGTGCAAGAAGAAACATTGGGTTATTTAATCTAACCCTAAGTTTTTGAAATACATATAATGGCAAAATTCCTCTGAGGAATACTGAAAGTTTTAATGTGATCTCCAGTGTTAATAGGACTGTTCAGATGGTGTGGACACGCAACTTCCCTTTCTCTGGCAGGATCTATATGGACAGGTTTGGGGGCAGGCTTAGTGAGAAGCAGCTGGGGGTGCCAATCCTGCACATCCACCCAGCAGGTCACTCAGGAGTGCTCCTGTCTTGGCTCACCAGGTCTGCTCTTGTCCCTTTACACAGACGAGCAGGTCTGCTTAAAAGCCAGAGGATTTGTTTCAGGACATCAGTCTTTCACCATAATGGAATCCCAGGCAGTTCTTGAGTTCTTGAACAACTTGACGAACAAACACTTTCATCAAGCCATGTCAGGCTCAATGAATATTTTTTTTTTAATGATAAAACTTTTTGGCTTTAGACTGTGTAATGAACTGAGGATAAAGCAGTTTTGCACCCAGCAATTTCAGGTTTTGTAAAAACACAACATACAATATGCTGTCAACATATTGTATGTTGTGGTTTTTTTCCGACATACTATTTTCATGCTACCTAATCCTAGACAGATGCCTAGTCTAGTATTTATACTTAACTCCATTGCAAGACTCATTACATAAGTAAGAAAATCTACTTTTTTCTTCAAAGCACAGTGTAATGTAATTGCAATTGTCTTAAACAATATGTAAAGCAGCTTTGAAAACAGGCTTTTGTTGGGTAGGAATGACATATTAAAATTAAATTATAAAAGTTCCTAGAGCAAAGATTTAATTTCAGCTATTTACTGTCTTTTATTGGTCATCCAGAGATGGACGTGGACATCAAGGCAACCTCTGGCTTTTAACTATTGCTTTAGAGTGTTTTTAGCATTTTAATTGAGTATATAAAACATATCTCAGTTACTATAATCAACTATGTCTAATTTATTAAGTAATTTGGACAGCTAGGAGCAATCATAATATCAAAGCAGTTCTGTTGAGGGCACTGTGTCTGCTGCAAGTCATTCAGGGATTTATTCTGGAAAAAAATCTGGTTTGTTACTCTGTACTGGATGTCCTCACAAAGCACACAGCTGGAGGCTGTCTCAGGAAGAAGTGGTAGCTTGGGCTTTGCATCCACCTTAGGGGAGCACATGGAGCTGAGCTATCAATTTAGCTTTCCCCTGAAAGAAATCTGGATTGTGTGGTAGCAAGTGGGGCAACAGGTTCAAAATAATATTTTTGGTCTGAAATAAAATGGTAAAATTAATTTTTAATTAATTTTGAAATTCATTGTATTCTGGTTTTAGCTGATTACAAGGAAATTACAAGGAAAAAAACCCAACTTCTTGTACGGACTTTATTATTCCAGCTTTGAGCACTGGCATCGGTCAGAAACCGCAAAAAAAATGAGGATTTCTTAGGTTTGTATGTGATTTTAAAAGCTCACTATTAAAGAAGGAAAAAAAACCAAACCTATAAAAACCTACAAGACTGGTTTCTGGATAAAGATTGGAGCTACATAAATGCTTACTTGATTTTTATATAAAAAACTAACAATATTTTCACAAACTGTATTTCTTCAGAAATCTTCAGAAATCTTATTTCCAAGACCAATTATGCCTACACTAGGAGAAGGGAGATTATTGTTAAAACTGTATGTTTTCCAATTAAAAGCTTTTTTTAAAAAAGCCAAAAAATGCAGTATATTTGCCAATCTTTTACTGTAATATCTTTGTTTGGTTTAATTTCATAAATTCATTCTATCTCATTCATAAAGATATTATGAATGAGAGTAGGTTTAACAAAGCCACATTTTTGCAAATGGATCCCCAACTCAGAAACATCTCAACAACAAATTCACATTCATGTTCTCATGTACATGCACTCTTCTGAAACAAACCTTACAGTCTCACTGCTGCACTGTGAAGGTATGCTTCAGAAAAAGAATGCTTTCCTAAAGCTTACTTTTTCCTATTACCTGTCAAACCACATGCAGTGCAAATTGAAACTCTCCACACAAACAAAAAAAGCCCTATCTTTTTTTGATAATAATTTTTTCCCAAATTTTCTTTGAATCTTCTCCATTCTGTTTTCTAAACTCCAAATATTTAAAAAAAAAAAGTTGGGAAATTTTAAAACAAACAAGAAGTCAACTAAAAGATATATAGCTTGCTTTGCTAACACAAACAGGAGGGTATCCCACAGTGAAGAACTGTGAAAAACTGGCAAGATCAGACATATAGAATGCACATAGTCCTGTAGCGGATGTGAAATGAAGCCAGCCTGTGTTTTTATTTTGTTGGACCTCCAAGGGGGTTTTACAGAATCAAGGAATTGTAGAATGTTAAGGGGCTGGAATGGACCTTAAAAACCACCTATGCCCAATTTCCCCAACCATGGGATGGAGCACCTTCCTCTAGACCAGGTTACTGAAGGCTTTCACCAATGTGGCCTTGGACACAGTCAGGGCTGGGACATCCACAACCTGCCTGGACACTCTGTGTCTCATCTCCCTCACAGTAAAGAATTTTTTCCTAATCTAACCTATATTTCCCCTTTCAATTTGTATCCGTTACTCCTTGTCCTGTCACTACCACTCATGATGAGAAATCCCTTTCCAGCTTCCATGTAGGCCCCCTCCAGATAGTTGTACAAAATAATTATAGTGCAGTTAAAGAAAAGGGGTTTTTCTCAGTCTTCTATTTACAAAATCGAATTCCCCTTTCAAGATTTTTGAAAGGAAATCTTTAAGGAAAAACAAAACCCAACACATCTTCCAGGGATGTGTATCCTGGAGAGTTCCCTTCCAGACATCAATTATGCAGGACATGACAGATAACTGCCAGTTTAAGAACCATCATGAAGCTTCCTGTATAAAGAGTTTGCATTTGAGAATGAGAATGAAAGCAGTAGGAGATGGCTCATATGAGAGAACTCATGCATGTCTTCTTTTATCTACAAACAAATGAACTATGAAAGAATCACACAGCACAAGGCCACATGAGTATTTGAGCAACTGTGTATAACAAGCTAAAACTAACTACATATAAAAACTGGCAATTTGAGACTACCTTCTGAAAAAGAGAACAATGGGGACCAAAGCAAATCTCCCAGGCTACTTAAGACTGATAATATTTGAGGGAATTTGAGGGAAGGAATAAAGTGTCTTTACCTACCAAATTAGTGGTAGGTAAAGACACTTTATTCCTTCCTTCAGAATCTTAAAAGAGCTAGAGACAAGGTAAAGGATGAAATAAAATAAATATTTCTTCTTTTAACAGATGGTGAACTTCAGTAAGGATACATACCTTTTCTTCACAGCATATTACAACATAAGGCAACTTACTGCAGGATCTGAGAAGTGTTTTTGCCTTTAGAATGTGTCATAATGATTATTTTTCTCCATTTTTCTATGCTTGTTTGATTACTTCCTTGCAGCTTCCAGACAACAATGCATTTCTATCTGAAGCTAGCAAAATAAGGTGGGAAATAATTTCCTCATGCTATTTCTGTGTTGCTTGTAAATCTAAGCCTTCCTGGATACAAACTCCACTGCACAGGCTAGGAAGTGAATACAGCCTTATATACAATCATTTCATGCTTCAGTTATGCTTGATTTTTCATGCTCTTTGAACCTTAATTTAACTGTGAAGTTTACTTAATTAGAATTTGGGCTTTGGGAGTGCTTTTAAAGAATGTGTTTGTGGTTTGATTTGTTATTTAATCTTGTTTTCCAAGGGTAATGAAGAAAATCAGGATTGAACTGAGTGGCCAAGTATAGCAAAAATAATTTCTTTTACATTTCCTTCATCCTTATTTCATTAAACTGTAATATTTCCTTGTTTAAGGCATTACACTTTTATTCTTTGTAGAGTACTTGTGGCTGATATATCTCATCCCAAGAAATTATTTCAATAAAATGCAGACTTCAAGTTACCTCTAAATTTAACCACGGTACTCTATCAAAAGGAACTTAATATAATAATGAATTCCTGAAATCCACAACTTGTCAATCAAATCATAATAACTTATATTTCTGAGCAAAGGTAAATAAATGTTACATGCCCATCAGAAAAAAAAAATCAAGAGTTTTGAAATAAATATAAGTTCTCTCATCATCTCTAATTGTCACTTTCCGTAAATGTCAAACTAGTAGAGTAGCAGAATCTAATTTCCTTGTTTGATTCACCATGAAATTAAACTGAACTGACAATTTTTATTTTCACCTGGCAAATTCTTCCAACACTATTTAAATCTAGCTAATCAAGTACAGTTATCTGCTGCACACACTTGTCTCTCCTACCACACCTCTGATTTGCAGTATCCCGCATCCACAGCTTCCTCTGACAGCCTGGCATTGGAATACATTTGCAGACTTGCAAGGTGTAAAGGAATGCATGGACATAGTTAGCAAAACTGCTAGTGAATGTATAAAGTCATAGATCTACTTCTGAAAGATGATGGGCAGGAAGAAAAAATAAAAGTTTTAGAAGTATGGGAAGCAAAACAAGCACACAGAAAAAAATCTCTATTAATATATTTAAATGCATTACAAACATTTCTAATTTTTTTCGTCATAAATAAGTAGACTATTTTTGTTAATGCTTTGCTCATCAAAAATATGGGAAGCAATAATTGATATCTAAACCATCTCAAATTTCTTAAGTGTTAAACAGCAGGTTCAGTACATCCATTATGCAAGGAATTTGGGGTCAGACTAAATACAAGGATATCTCTTAATTGAGTGAGCTGTAAACCCAACTCTGATATCTCTGGTTGTAACAACTCAAGTTTCTACATGTAAAGAGATGGGTCTGGGTATAAATAAACTACATTTTCCCTCAATAAATAATTCAGAATTTGAAGTCCAGTGTTTACTTCTCCCTCTGAAACAGAGGAGGACTACAACTGTGTATAATATGAAAGATATTTGACCTCTTGTACTCTCCTGTAAATAAAACCTTTTCTCCATTTGACACTGAGAGCAGAGGCTGTGATGCATGCTGTAAATAGTGAGAAGGAGCCTGTGTGTACTTGTCTGTAAACTCATAAAATGTGATTATGCTGGGGAGTAACCTGAACCCTCTGTTTCTTCTTTACTAGGACAGAAGACACACAGAGCATCAGAGAGCCAAGTATTGCTTCCTCGGCTCCACATTATACACCCCTGTTACCAGTGAGAGGAGGGAGAGACAGGTCACTGCGTTGCAGCTTCTTCTTTGCTGTTCCCCCACAGTGAGGCAGCACACTGCAGACTGTATTCCTAGGGCAGGACCTAGCTTAGCCACTTTGATTTAGCAACTGCTTTCTTGGCAAATTTTATCCAAGGAAAAACTGTTCTTTTGTGAAAAAAAACTGCAGAGATGTTAAAGGGAGTGAAAGGCATCAGAGGGATTATTGAACTATTCTCTTCACCATTAAAGAAATATAGATCTTGTTTTGGCTCACCTAAATTGCGATTTTGCTTTATACTATTTGTTCCCACCTAGCAGGTTTCTTTTTTTTAGAAACTGCCTGACACCCTCAAATTTCTCTTCTAATGAGGTAAATCTGCTAAATGTTAATGAGTAAAGGTGAAATAGTAATATTTGACAGACAATTTACTTTAGACCAAGGAGAAAAGTGTCATGTGCCTTTGGACAGGATGAAGAATTCATTCCCTTGAATCAATCGAGAAGTTACAAATACAGTTTCATAATTACTTTGAGTGTAATCTCAGAGCCATTCCAGATAGATGACAGGGTCCAAAACATATTGTGGAGATACTCTTGACTATTTTGAAGGGAGAATTTTTCAGATTTTTAAGATGTGCATATTCTGCCTTCCAGCCCGCATGAAAGCTCTGAATAGCGTCACACACTTTCCATTCATTCTTAACCTGTCTGCTTTACAACTTCTTTTTCCTCTAGCAAAGAAAACAATTCACCTTAGCTCAATAAGCTGTGAACAATTTTTCCTCCAAGGCTGCCAGATTGTTTCAGCTAAGACCACAAGAGTCTGTTGTTTCCAGCATTTCCTAACTGCAATGATTTTCTTTCCAGGAACATTTCCGTTGCCTTCTGTCTTTCTCCATCAACTTTCTGTGAATTTACTCCCTACATTTGGGAAATTCAAATCCTTACATGGCAATGCAACAGAAGGGGCCTTCAGTAGATTATTTTATTTTAAGAAACTCTAGTGTATTTCACCAATCTTGCCAGAACTTCAACTTTATGTTGCAGATATTAAAGGAAGTTTAACTACTGCAAGTACTGAAGTTAATACAAAAAGCTGCATAACTTCCATAGTTTTACAATAGTACAATACTTCAATCATTCTCTTATTCCCTAAAAATAACACAACTTAATTAATCCTAACTGGACCTTTTGCTGTAGAAGCACTGCATAAATGTTAGGTTGATACAGAATGAAAAGTGCACTTTTATAATGTACTTGGAAATCAATATCTACTCTTTTGTTGAAAGTGACATAATATGTCTATATTCCTTTATAAGTGATTTTCCTGTTGAGTAAATGGTTTCAGTGCCTTGGAAAGAGAAGACATGCATCAGATTCATGCCTGATGGGACTCCTTTGAAGTTTATGAAGTAAAAGCATAGAAAATTTGGCCCCGTACACACAAAAAAGTCAGACTGGTAGGGAATTAGACCAACAACATTATTTAATGGTGGAAACCAAGTGCAAGTAATGAGGAAAAGACAATAGATTATTTTGGAAAAAAATATTTTGTGCTTGTAGTCTCCTGAGAGTTAACAACATTATTTGTCTTTTTTAAAAAAAGTAGCTTTTGGAAGCCATTAAGAATAGAAAAAGTTTTAAAAATTAAATTCTGTGTTTGGAAAAAGAAAAAAGGAAAAGTAACCAAAAATAACATGGAAAGTTTTATTCCCTGTATTATCACAATTAGTGCACTACCAGAATTAGTGAAGCAGTCTTCTTTTAAGACATGGACATTGCAATAGACAGATTCACCTAGTACTACCCAATAAAATGTAGCTGAAAAAGTAAAAAGTTGTAGTTACAAAGCACACTATTTCCTGAAACACCACATGGTTCAAGAAACACAAGAAATTCAACACACTAGAAAAGACCAAAAAGGCAAATACTGAAAGCCAAAACACACTCTTCTTGCTTACGCAAATACTTCCAACTAATTCCATACAACAGCTTTCCAAGAGTGGTTGGCAGACTTGGATGTATGCACTTCCTTTTGCAGAACTTGAATAATCGACAACACACAATCACACTTTCCAACAATAAAAATTGTTTAGAGTTTAACCCTGAGTGGACATTATACTTAGGATTGCATGTTAGGGTCCTAGAGAAGAAAGAGATGAGTTTATCATCATTTATTTTACCCAATTTAATGTTGAATTATTATCTGTAGATGTTAACCTTCCACAGGTAATTTTAATGTCACTGTAACTGAGTCTCTAAGCTACAAAATCACTTAAGCAAAAAGATGACTGGAAGCTCTTAATGGGGATGCTCTAATAAATCCTCATTCTAATAAAATGTAGAATGCCAAATTTATTCATGTTATAATTTTATTCATGGTCTTAATTTTTGCTTCTAAACTGCAGACATGTGTGTTTAACAGATTCACTGTTAGATGGATAAAAAAATCTGTCTGGATGGCCATATCCAAAGAGCTCCTCAAAACCCAAGTGGCAACCAAAAAGGAGTAGCTCTGCAAGGATCCAGTACTATTTCAGATCTTTATAAATGACATAGAGCAAGTTTGCAGAAGACACCAAGCAGAGTGGTGCAGACTATTCACTTGAGGGAAGGGACACCATCCAGAGGGACCTTGACACGCCTGAGTAGTGGAAGTATGCTCTGTGGAGACCACATGGCACCTTTTCAATATATAAAGGGGCCCTTTTAGGAAAGACAAAGCCAGGCTTTCACCAGTACTTACAGTGGTAGAAGAAAGGGTAGCAGTACATTTAGACAGGGTACCAGGAAGAGGTTAGACTGAAAAAGTTTGCTGAGAGGAGCTGTGGAAGCACTGTCATTCCAAGTGTTCATAGTCAGGTGGGATAAGGTTTTGAGCACCCTGACTTGGTGAAAGATGTCACTGGTCATGGCAGTAGGGTTAGACTAAGTCCCCTAACAACCCAAATAATTTTGTGATTTTATGATTCATGTAACTCAGTACTGTTGCATCAGCAATGGCCTATATGGTCTATAGTGTTTAAATTTCTTAAGAAAAATAAGCAAATTAAATCCTCTCTTCCACATAATGGGAAATAGGTCTGACAAGAGGAGGAAGGTTCCTGAAACCAGTTCTATTCACAAATGTCACTGAGAATGTTAGCAATTAATTTTTCACAGTGTTACTTTCATTTAAAAAAAGTCTTTCAAGCACTGTTTTCTTTTTCCAACTTACAGTATATATTCTTTTGGGCTAATTAGGGCAGTGAGGCTAATTGACAGACTTTATATTGTTACAGTACATAATAGGCTTTAAAAGGAAGTAAGGAGAAAAATACTAATAAAAGGGGAAATACTCTTTAAACTGACTATTGATGGCTGTTATTGAAATAAAAAATATGCATTTGGTACTTTAGGAATAAACTCATGGTTTATGTAATCCTTCCTTAGACATTCAATAAGGTTATGTTGATTCAAAGCTCTTCTTAATGATAAAAATCCTCAATAAACCTTCCATTATTAGTCATGTGATTAAAGGCAAAAGAAAAAGAAGTTGATTGCATTTTTTTCTGTCAGGAGCATCATGACAAACATATATTTTAAATTCAAAGTGCAGCTGCATCAAACACAACATGCAGACTTCCTGCAATTAACTCAACAAATTCATCACTCTGCCTTAATTACAATGCCACTAGCTAGCATTAACTTGAGCTGTAATTCCAAGATGCTTGTCCTCCCACAGGCTAATCCTGTTTCTTCTCATTTGTTAAGTTGGTTGGTTTTGCTGGTGGGGCGTTTTTTGCTGTTTGTTTTGCAGTTCTCGTGGTGGGGGGCAGCTAAGAGGATTACTTTGTCATTTTGGGAGGGGGTTAGGGTTTATTTTTATGTGATCTATTTTTTTAACCACTGTACAACATGATTCTAGACTCAGTCTCACATCCAGGAAATATAGTTAGAGGGGAATTATTTGAATTGTCTTCACATCTCAAGGCTATTTTAAATTTACATTCAAATGCAGCATTATTTTTTTTATTTGTATTGCAAAAACACATTTAGAGAACATGGAATGAAGGATTTTAAAACATTAATTCAAAGGGAAAGCCTTCTAAGACTCAGAATCATATAAAACTGTTCAAACTTTTGATCAAAGACAACTTTTTCAGCATGCAAAATGATACATGTGAACAAGACGAAAAGGTTATTTGAGTCATCATTCACTGCAACACTGGAAAGATGGGTATGAATGTATTGATATAAAGCTTTGTCTCAAATTTGCTTTATATTTTTTGCACGCTTAAAATGCATGATGCATGACTCAGGTTTCAAACACCTTTTCAGAGAATAAAGGGATGGTCTAAAGGATATTCCACAGACAATACTTCTTTCACTGTCAAAAATTAACAAGTTTGCTCTACTGATTAAATTGAATGTCTGACATGTGGCAAAACATAAAGGAACATGTCTTTAAAGAAGATTTGTGCAGTGTTCTGTACAATGTAATAGCTGCAAACACACACTTCCCAAAAAAAAAAAAAAAAAAAACAACCACTAATGAAAAAACCCAAAACTAAAAAGAAATCCCACAAAACCAGGAAGAAATATTTAAACAAAAAGATAATTCAAACTTAGGAAAAAAAATTAAACCCAAAATATCATAAGCAGGTATTAAAGAGTGCACAAAGGTTTTTAAAATGTCTGTTCCTCTTTATATGTTAAAATCTCTCAAGTGTTTTAAATTACCTCTTCCCACTTTTTGTAGGTCCTTATTTTCAACAAACAACATAAGAAAGTGAAGGAGCTTGTAAACCTTTGCACTTATATAGGAGAGTGAAACATAGGAGTAATTGTTCCATTGTTCGTCATATTCATAAGAGGCTGACATTTCTTTTCAATGGGGAGGATAACTATCACACAATAGGATGGAAATTATGTTTACTATCCTAAAACAGAGAGATCTATCATACAGTCTCTTCTACTTAAGTCTGCTATAGCAAATAAAGCCATTATAGCAGTCTTTGTGAAAATGAGCTCAAGAATACATACACATTTGAAACAACAATTGAAATATCAGTACGATCATAGAAATTATTTCACAAAATAAAATTATGTTCACTGTTTTTCTAAGAGCTTAAACAGCACCTACTCAAAACCTTGAAGAGTACACCCAGAGTTATTCTGGTGCTGTCCCAAAAGCCCATTGCATCTTTGGAATAGCAGCCTTTAAAAAAATGTAATGCTATGCAATTTAATCTTGCTAGCAGACTGCACAAAATTAGCTGACGAGTTAACAATCCTCTAATTTGATTTCTGACTCCTTTCCCAGCTTTTAAGCAAAACAGAGAGTAAAACTTTGACTGAAAGCTAGTGGCATAGTATATCTGTTTTCAGTTATTCTTCAGTCAGGAACACTATAGAAATATTCAAAAGCTGTTTGGACACAGCCTTGAGTGACATGCCCTGGAGACTCTGTTTGATGGAGTAGATGACCTCCAGTGGTCGCTCCAGCCTCACCCTTCCTGTGATTCTGTGAAAATTATTTCACTGTTCACAGCAGGGACAGTCACCTCTCCTTGGGGTCTGCTCTTGTTTCCTCAATGTGCTCAATATCTATGAGCTAGTAATTGTGTGACAGTAAGAAGAGTTCTGGGAATATTAATTCTCTGTGTTTAGCATGGTCCTGTTACCTTGGTGTCATAAAAACTCTGAACTGTTGGTGTCAGTCCCTCATTTACAGTTCTAACATTGCTTAAGGATAATGGAAAGCCTTACACAAACTTGTAAAGCTTAACAAGACAAAGGCTTTTTAAATGGGCGTTTTATGTGAGCTAAGTGAGGGGTGAAGCCTCCAGTAATAGTTCATATTTCATGGGGACTTGGTTTTCATTAAATCATCTCAGTGTCATCTTTCATACATAATACAATATCAGTTCATTAAAATTCTCAGTGCAGCATTGAACTTGGTCAGACTGAAATGGGGCTGACAAACCTCATGTCTGATGCATAGATAACCAGACCTTATGAAGAAGGTGAAACTAGTTTTCAGTATCTGTTCTGTTCACTTGATTGATTCCATCTTAGAAGTCACGTGGCTTAATGTTTCCTGCATGGCCTACCACTGTCATGTAAACATGACCTGATAACACATTGTCAGGAACACTCCAGAGAGCTTACAGCAACCTAAAATCTTTTCACAGAGTGTGAAGCTCCATTCGAAATGTGCATATTTGATAAGCAGTTCCTCTTCTTCTCTCTTTCATTTCCAGAAAGTTAATCTTCTGTGCTCCACTGAAACTTGTGTCAAAATGATCTGGCTCAAAAATGCATCAGGTGGCCCACTATTACTGAGCCCCTGGGAGCAGACAGGTTTCCTTTCCCATCCCTGGACAGCAGCATGAATGGGAGCAGCAGTATGTTGTATTGGTCAGACCCTTTCAGTAGACGCAATTCCATGTATCACAATAAAAGCCCTTTTGAATTCAGTTCTGTTACTGTCTGGTCCTTAGGGTTAGCCTCAGGTATAAATATATAAATAATATAAACCATTTTTCCTCTTGAAGAGGTGTTCTTAGTGGGCTTTGGTGTGTATAAAATCTATTTTGCCCATTTAACTTCTATACACAATCTCAGTATTCCCCTGAACAATTTCAGGCAAGGACAAGTTCTGTGGATTATCACAGCTATCCTTTGCTACACCCCTAGCATTCAGCATTTTGCTGTCTGAGTGTCTGTCCCCACCCCACTGTCAGGGATGACCTTATCTTTCACACCACACCAATCAAATCTGTATGATAACACCCGCTGCCTCTGCTATTTATATTGAAATAAAACAATCAGTTTCCACATTCATATTCCCAAATGTCAACCCACAGGACTTTATATGGCTACAATTTGCTAGTCATTCACTAACCTCTCCTGCATAAATCACTTCTGAATTTAAAGCAGTAATAGTTTAGTTTTCATGTGAGAAAGAAAAGTTTGCCCACAACATCTCAGGAGCTGCCCCGGTATCTCACAATCTCCCATGCAGCAGATGTTTACCCTTACTCCTGAAAATAGTCTGGGAGAGAAAACTTCAGAAAGACACCTTGAGATACAGAAATTCATTCCTAGGTCATCTTTAACACAACTCAGTATCTCTTGCCCTATAAATCACCCTGAAAGAAACTTCCCTTGGTTGCTGCAGCTTTCTGATAGCAACTCCGTGTTGGTTTTCTGGGTTTGCAGCTATTCAAAATAAATTTTTCTGTATTTTCTAATTATCTAATAGATATTTAATAAAAGGGGGGAAAGTGAAAAGAGGAAGGATAAAATACCAATATTTTATTTTCATGCAAAAGGGCTGACTTTGCAGTTTTAGTAAAGCTGCTGACCTTGATACAAATACCAGATAATGCAACACCAAGGGAGGGATTGCAATTGTACTGTTTAGATTGTATGAATAATATTTGTAAAATTGGTCCTGAGCACTATTAATTTTCTTTATTCTTTTATATATAGTCAAAGGAAGGTTCTCTAAAACACATTTTGGTAGACAGTAATATGCAGGAAAAATCAAAATTTCCTTGCTTTTGATGTTCTTACATTGTTCTAAGGACAATTAATTTTGCTGGAGTGAGTGGTGAGGGATTTTGCCTTTTGAGATGTATGCTACCAGATAAGAAGACAGGAAGAAATTGCCCAGCATTCACATTTTTACTCCCAAACACATTATGTCAGTGTTTTATCTCTTTCAAGGGTTGGATGCAAACCATGGAATTAAAAGAGTGGAACCCTTCTCCACCCTGACTCTCAATGAAGACGGCAACCTGCACAGAGACCGAAAGACATAACTGTATGCCATATGCACTGTACAGTATCCTTTCTTACACATTCACAGATCTGATAAACATTATTAAACAAACACTAGCTGCACAGTACAGTGATGAGTCAAGTTTTAACAGCAAGCAAGACCTGCTTTTCTAATCATTTGAAAGGGAGTAAAATGGAAGAATGAAATGATGATATTTTATTTCCAGTCTAGCCTACAGCAGTGACTTGACAGTGAGACCAGTGAACTCACTTAAAATTATTTTGAAGCTACCCTGAGGCAAAAAAGTCATCAAGATGGAAGAGCAGAGCTAAAAAATAAAACAAGCTTTTCAACAGCAGAGCCATCCTCCCCATTAATCACATCAGCTGAAAGACATGCTTCTGTTCCCCTAAACTCCCTTTAAAATTACTATTTATAGTACATGTTGTACAGTCAGCAAAATCTACTAGGCTTTTTTTTACTATTTAATCACACAGATTATTTTCAACACACTACTGGATTTTCCACATTCAATTACAGAAATATCATATAAAACACTGCATTTGACCACAGCTTTTCTGAGATTTTAAAATTTAAGTTCCTGTTAAATTAATTGTAAGAGAATAAAGTCCAACAGTTACTGAAATTCAGCTCTTCTAATTTAAAAACAAACAAACAAACCCACCAAAAATCTGAACAAAAAGCCATGCCAGAAGATGGTAAATCCTTCCAAAAACAAACTTCTAGCTATATTTCAAAGCATTAACACCTAGATTATCACATTAAATGTTGGTAATTGATATGTAAAAATTGGAGTAGACAATTGAAATATCCAGTCCAATGAGCCTGCTGACTGGAGATGTTCAAATTCCTCTGAATCAGGTCCTCAAGACTAAATAGAACTTGGAATAGAAATACAGTGCTCAGGACATGAAGGAATTGAAGCACTGGTTGATTTAGTAATTTTGTCTGATTGACTGACTTGCTAGTTCTGATGGTTCTGGCAACACTAATGTCAACATTGAAGATTATTTCTCTTGTGATGTGCTTTCAAATCCTCAATTATTTTTTAGAAATCTCTAACACATATTCCTTGTGTTTTCACCCATATGAGAAATGTGGTGTTTAGCCAGATGTACACTATTAAAATCATACCTGTGTGGTACAGGAGCTAAAAGGTCCCATAGTAAGTTAAGCATGAAGAAGCAAAATCTCTTTTATCTCTAAATGCACTTCAACTTGCCTTAAACCACTTCATAAATTATAAATCCCCTCTGTATTGGATTGTAAGAGGCTATTTCTGAGTGGGATTTTGAAGATTTCCCAACAAAGGCATTTATAAGACAGTGCTACTTTTCAGTCTCAGCAGCACTCACCTGCTGTTTCACAACTTCCCAACAGCTATAAAATTTCTTTATAACTTCTTTACAAAGTCATAATTTATTAACAAATAACTGCAAATCAGACATTAATGTCACTAATATAACTTCTTATGGACTAGACTTGTTTCACCTTCCAGTTGCATTTACATAATTGATAGATCTTGGCCTTATTAATATAAGCTTTATTAGATCTTTAGAAATCAAAGCTTGAAATAGACTAACTATATTTATAATAGTCTCATGAATATCTACAGAGGTTTTATTTTTTAACTTTGCATTTGCACTTTTCTTTTTGTTTGTATACCTAGATTTTACTCTTCCAGGAGAAACAAATGTTGCTTTAATTGCACAAGTGTCTTCTAAAGGTCATAAGTACTCAGGGAGGCTATCCTACATCTCCATTCTTCAGTCCACATTTTGGCTCTGCTCAGACAAGGCAGTTAGACACAGGGATAACATTAAACACTTAAATAGGTGCATTGGATGTTAGCAACTGGATAAATAAGAATGGAGTTCCTATTAAACAGAAAATTTCCACCCCAATTACAAAGACGTGGTTCATTTGTTTTGTTGGGTTTTTGGGTTTTTTTCCCTGCTTTATTATAATACTTATATATTTTTAGGTTGTTTGTGAGGCATTTCCCAAGTGCCCAAGTACTCATAAGAACACTGCTGAGTTTAAAATGTACCTTTGCAGCCTGAGCAGAAATGTAATGTACTTAGTATTTTCTGCACCCAATACAGTTCTCTAGTCCTACCTATGCCTTTCTTCGCCATGAAGTATACATCATTTTCTCTCCATGTGTTACACAGGTCACATTTTTCTGACAAGCCACTAGATGACCTGATGTCAAAATGCTTTGCCCCTTCATGAATGCAGTAGGTCAGTCTTCCCAGTTCAGGAATTAATTTTTCCAAATCTTGGGGAAATCTCTCTAAGAAAATCCAAACAAGAAAGGTTTGTTCTTTTGAGTTGTCCTTCTCTCAGTGTTCACAATTATTTTGTTTCTGGTTTCAACTTTACCAGAAAAGGTCCTGAAGATCTTTTGACAACATGTGCAGCAAGAATCACATGAAGCAGGGAGAAATTGTCACATATTTCCTTTAAAACATAAAGCCATTAAAAAAAATGTTTCCTATCATAATGATCTACATATAGATCTCAAAGAGATTGACTAACAGCTTCAATTTATAACTGGATGCAACACTGATACCACAAGATCAATATATTAAGCATATTTTAGTCCCAGTTTTAGCATCTGTCCTGATTTTGACTGGGATAGACTTAATTTCTCTTCAGTCATTCTTACAATGTTGTGTTTTGGATTCAGAATGAGAATACTGTTCATAGCTCACTGGTGTTTTTGTTTTTGCTAAGTTGTGTTTATCCTGAGTCAAAGATTTTTTTTTTGTCTCATGATCTGCCAGTGAAGAAGGATGCAAAAGAAACTGGGACAGATGACCTGAACTGACTGAAGCATATTCCTAACCACAGAATATCATGCCCAATATGTAAATGGGGGGCAGTTACCCAGAAGCAGGGGGACCTGATCTGAGTTTGTGAAGTGGGGTCTGAGATCAGTCAGTGGGTGCTGAGCAATCATATTGTGCATTTGGGGCTCTTTTCTCTTCCCTTTTAATTATCATTAGTATTATTCTTTACTGTTATTATTGTATTTTACTTTGTTCTTAATTATTCAATAGTTTGTATCTCAACATAAAAGTAGTGTTTTCATTCTCCTCTCCATTCCACTGGGATTTATGGGAGAAAGGGAGGGTTGAGAAAGCAGTTTCATGGTGTTTCATCTCCAGCTGGGCTTAAACCACAACAGCATCCCACCTAGAGAAAGATACAAGCATTGGCATATGACAATAAGGTATTGATTAGAAAAGCGCTGTAATGCCACAACTTCATATCCTTCTGCCTCTTTTCTTTTCTCTCTTTCTCCCCACTATAAATTTAGATATATAGCATGGAAATACACTGATGTATGTAGATGAACACAAATACATGTGTGCACACAAAAACATACCTGCAAAAATATGGCCCAGTGAAAAATCTGGAATCCATCACTAGTTTTTGTTCTGTTTGATTCTTTTGGTTTTTTTACATCTGCCTTACTTGGGAAAAAGATTCAAGTAAATGCAACCTCTCAGAAGCAATGCACAGAAAGCATTGCCTTGCATCAAACATTGTAAAATTAGAGTTGTGCAAGCTTCTCTAGACATTTCTACCAACCTAATTCAGTATCGGTATGCCGACCTACTGGTATGTCTTCAGCATTTTTCTGTAGAAAACTGTATGGACTGCGCAGCTTGAACTGCACTGGTCTGCAAGGGCTTTGTCATTTACATAATAAATAATGTAAAAGCTGAGCTTCTCACACAGGAAAATGCAATATATGTAGAAGTATGTAAAGTATGTTGAAGCCATAAAAGAAGCCATCTTCTGGTGGATGCATATCTGATAAAACAGAACCAGGAGACAAGAGCAAGGAACAGATTTTTATTTTCATGTTAACGAACAGCAGTGAGATTGTATTTGGAAGCAGTAAATTATCAGTGCAGACTTTTCACTGACTATTGTGGTTAATCTGATTTGGATGTGAATTCTCTGCAATCATAGACTTTGTACTGGTCTGACACATGTAAGTTTATGAGTGCTAGGCAATATAAGAATATTTAAAAGGAAACTACCTTCAAACTGTTGCTGAATTAACTTGATAACCCCCTCAAAAACAGCAATGAGCATAGTTAATTGTGACAATAAAATGTGTGAAATATGAAGATTATGGATTTTGGCAGTCTAGGTACTTCAGCAGCACAAAAAAAATCATGCTTCTTTTATCTTCACTGTTACTCAAGGACTTCAAAAAATGAACCTAAGGCTCTAGCTAGTAATGCACTGTCTTGGTAATTCCTAACATTTCATGGACCACCTGCAAAAGAAACAGACATTGTGCTGGTCTACAAGAAGGCTGAATGAGGATAAGCATCTCAAGCAGCTCAAATCCTGTCACTGTGGCAAACTGGCAGTCCTTGTCTTACAGAGATGTATGTTTGATCAAACAAACAATTTCTTCAATGCAGCAAATGCAACCATAAAAGAAAGGGCCTTTTTCCTCTACTTCCTTAGTAAGTCACACAGTTGTGTGTGGCTGTCTACTGAGCCACTTGGTTTTGGCTAAAGCAGCTGTTCAGGCACTTCATTTTCAGACTCACAGCTACGTGGTTTTGAACAGTATTGTTATGCTGGAGAGTACCAGCCATCAGTGCCTGTGACCTGGCTAGAGCCCTGCCCTCACTAACCACTCCACCATCCAAAGCCTGCTATATTCTACAGCTGTGGCAGATTTGCTATGCTAGATGCATACTGACTGCCCAGGGGCACTCAAGGGATTAATGAGTAGTTTTGTAGCCAGCCCAACCCAAGAATCCCATGAATAATCAATGGTACTTGAGGCTCTTCGGGTAATTGAATTGCAAACCTAGTAATAACTAGAGATGTATCAGCAGCAGAATTATGCTTATGCCTGCCTCTAAATGTACAGACTAATGAAAAAAACTACTGATTGTGAAGATTATTTATCTACTTCTATACCTATATTAAAAAAGGAGTCTCTATAAACTTGTGAATCTGATTGATGTTCGTCCTCTCTGAGTCACCCTCTAAGTGTGCCAAAACCATGTGATTCTAGTGCACCCAGTGGCAAGATTAGAAGTAGAACACAGTAAGATTATACATATATTTTAAAGATGGAAGGAAAATTTAACACTAGAAGACTGATTTTAATGAGTTAGTCATGGGTAAATGGGTTAGCAACACCACATGACTAAATGACTAAATGTTTCTCTGTAGAATGATCTCTAATTACAGTAAGTTCTCCTGCAGACAGAAAAAAGCAGCACCATATGCAAACTCAGACTCCCTTTCTAGGTAAATTATTAGATTTGGGCATAGGTGAATGTTAAAATTTGATGAATGAAGAAAGAGGTATTTTCTAATGCATAACTAAAATCAGTATGGAGAATCTTTTCTTTTGTTCAGTGACCAATGACATCAAGAGATCAAGCAGCTAAAGCAACAGGCAGAAACAAGAGAAGAAGAATATTTAGTCACAATTTTATGTACAATTAACTACTGAAGTAGCAAGTGTGGCTTATGCAAAAGTTAAGGGATTGTTACATCTCTGGAAAGTAGGCATAGCCAAGATTTTACTACAGACCTTGCCATGTTTCTCTCTAGTGGCAATGCATTTGTCATATCGTCACTAATTTTCGTCTTGATTATTTTCAGAAGCAATTGGTGTTATTACTTTTTAATCATTAACCAGTGGTGTCTTCCAACTCCACATTTTCAGTGGTTTTTAGGCACTCTCTGATGCAGGATTCTCCCTTTGATAAGGTAAAGCAACAGACACCTGTGACTTAACCCAGCACCTACCACATTGTAGGGGAACAGAATCACATCATAGCATGAGAGACATGAAGAAGTGAAGGGGCATCCATTTTCCTGCTGGATTTGTCATGAGGGGTATTTCTGTGATATCATTACAAAATTCTGGCTGTTCTTCAGAATATTCCTGATCACTCAAGAATGATAATTCCTGCTTCAACTGTTTGTAAAGCTACACTACAGCTGAAAAGATGGGTGTCTCAGAGGAGGCGGGGGAGAGGGAATAAGAGCCATAATTGTCTTTACCTATCATTCAAGTCAATTACTAGTTGTGCTTACAAAGCAAAATTAATGATCTCATTGGAGAATTCACCTTGGCAGACATCAACAGAAAAGCTGTAATTGACCATACACAGTCATTTGTAATAGCAAATATAAAAAGGGTGCCTCCTCATCCATCTGCCCGAAGAGGGCCTTTTCCCCATCTGCTCCCATGTACTGCTACTCCAGTTACTATGATGCACTGCTGTTTTTAGTTATTCACTTTTTCGGTTAGGCCAGGTTTCTTCCCACTTCCTCAGGGGTAACACTTATCCAACATATTTCACAAAAAGCTCTTAAGAAGCAATGTCCAATGTTATTTACATTCTGTTACACTGCAACATTATTTCACCATACAAGATCTCTCTTTCACAGTTTTTCTTTCAAAAGCTCAAGACTTCTACCTACAGCTTCCTCTCCCTCTCATTCTCTCCTTGTTCCTTTCATCCCTCAAAACAATTTTCAAATTAATTGACCACACATAAATCCTTTGCCCTGCCCAACTGATATCCTCTGGTCACATCAGCACTTCTTTATTCCCCTCCTCCTTTTCTCACACTCAGTAATAAAGCCCATAAAAAGCATTAAATGGTTATTTTCCCTTTCCAAGACAGTGACTATATTCAAGGTGTTCCTTTTTCAAATCTCTCTTTGCAGGCTTTTCTTCATAGTTTCTTTGGTTTAATTTTTTCAAATGTTTTCAAAATACCTTTTTTTCTCCTGTATATGTATCTGATAACACAATACCTGACTACCTAGAACATTACACAAGAAATTCAGCTTCCTAACTCTATCTTCTTCCTCAATAATATAAATTTAATAAATGCTGAGCCATAACTAAGGCTTTAATATGAAATCAGAAGAGGCATACTGTTCAAAAAATCATGGTTTTCTTTAGCATCACCTGAATGCTGTAGATACCTGGTTTTACTAGAAAATTTCCAGATTATAGCTTCTGTAAAAATACAGACTTAAAAAAAAAATCAGTCTTCATCTCAGTAGATATTTACTCCCATGAAAAGCCAATCAGATTGAAGATAATAGGCAAAAGGATGCTTTTAGCACTTACTGAAGGTGGGGAGTAACCTAGTAGTTGATTAGATAGCAATATTTTCCACACTATGTGCTGGGACTAGGCTGTTTCACAGAGGAGCATGTTAGATCCCTAAGGCTGTAAAAAGAATTGAAACTGAAATTTGAAATTGCATTACTGAAACCAAATAACCAGCATTGAGGAAGGAAGGGAGATTGGTGGATAAAATACATCAATGACTTCTGAAGCAGGGAGTGGAACTTAGGATTCAGTATATGCATATTGTATTTTTCTTTATTTCATATACATAGCAAAGAACAGTAAACATTGCAAAAATACCCAGTCCGTACGGGTACT
>VXBI01009655.1:92153-117970 GCA_013397375.1 Toxostoma redivivum
TATTTAACAGCTGTGATCATTACAGATCAGAGAGTAATAAAAACTTGTGACTTAGTTAAATGCACTAACTCTAAAACAGAAGATTGTTTTTGTATTGGAGTAAATATTAGATTATTCAGGATTAGGTGTAGATAACCCCAAAGCTATGAAGAAGTTATTTATATTAGGTATGTCATAATCACAGAATCAGAGAATCAGACAAGTTGGAAGGGACCACAGAAGGTCATCTGGTCCAGCCTCCCTGCTCAAGCAGGGTCATCCTAGAGCATGTGGCACAGGATTGTGTCCAGGCAGTTCTTGAATGTTTCCAGTGAGCGAGATTTGACAACCTCTCTGGGCAATCTCTGCCAGTGCTTGGATACTTGCCCAGTAAAGTTCTTCATAATAATAACCATGAAAGAAAAGGTATGACAAAAAGCAGAATTTTACTTTCCCAACCTATATCTTCCCATGACTCTCAGAGAATTTGTGCATTTTCCCTTCCAGTTTCTATCTAAGTTGAATGTAATTATTTTTCACTCTTTGCTACGCTGGAATATTGACAAAAATATTAGTTTGCACTTTTCTGTTAGCAGAATAAGGATCTTACTCTGATCACTCTGGTTTTAAATCTGGGCCATACAATTCCCCTGCTCTTTATGATGCCCATAACCTCATGTGAGGATATGCACTTCCCAGCCAAGAGTCAGTGTAGCAGAATTTTCTGTAAGCCTCACAAAATCAGAGGTGATGAATCAAGCTGACCACCTATCACTTCAGATGGAGATGTTCAATAATACAGTAACTGACCCAGTGATCTGAGCTCAGAAATGAGGCCTTATCGGACATTTTTTTTACTCATACTCTCAAGGCTTCATAGTTTTATCTTAGTTTCCTGACAGCACTCATTGCCTAAAAGTCAGCAATGGCTTTGGCTTTTTATTGGAGCTCTCTGGTGGATTTTCCTATCACACAAAATAAATGCAGAGAATGGTTAGCCTGCAGCTGAACCCCAAGCTAGAGATGCAGCCTGTATGTTTCAGGTGCTTTCATCCTCTCCATGGAGAAAACATAGTGCGTATCTTTGCTCTGGAACAAGATGTGTGCTTGGTTTTGTAACAAAGTGTTGTAATTGGAAGGTTTTAAATGAAATTGAGATCCAATATAGACTCTCTTGATGGCTTTGACCATAAATTTTCATTGACTGCATAACAAAATTTCTTCAGAATTAGTTCCTTCCTAAATGTTTATTTGGTAGATTGTGTGGAGTTTTTCTATCGTTATTTAAAGGTTTCCACTCATCGAGTGAACTGAAAATTTTCACTTACAATTAAATTCCATACAAATTTAAGTATGGGCTGTAGAGTCCCAACCTGAAAAGGGAAGGGAAGTTCCGGGAAGGGAAGGGATTAAATATACAAAAATAATTACATTTTCTGGAAAGGAATCACAAGCTAGAGATGTAGCCACAAGTTCTTAATAATTCCATTGGAAATCATGCACCCATTTATCCTTTGTAACTTGGAAAGTCTCAGTCACTAAATGCAAGCACACTCAGAAAAATAAGGTTCTGATTGTTTAGCCCACCACACAGAATACAGACAAACAAGGCAGGAGAAGAGAAAAAGAGAGATTAAGTCACCCTATGGAGAGTAAAAATCCTGAGAAAGACAGTTTCTACCACACAGCAAAAAGAACAAAAAAAAAAAAAAATTACTGCAAATATCAAGTGTTTTAATAAGTTTCACAGATCTGCACAGTCTGATAAATTATTGACTAATTATAACCAGTCAAGATTCTAGTCTTGTTCCTGTGATCTATCCTGTTTCCTCTATTTTTATGGAAACACATCATGGTAGAAAAAAATCATGACGGAATTCTGTCATTCACCACCATAAGTTAGAAAAACTAGTCACATGTTAGCAATGTAAAAGCTATCACACATCAAAAACCAAGTAGGTTCATTTTACACTTTGTACAAGTTACTAGAAATCTGCAGAATTTGCTCCTGGTGTGCATATACATGAATGAAGTAATTCAATACCAAATTTCTGATCTGAAGTATAGCAACTTAATAGAACCAGAAAACATATGTGTGACTTAGGAAAATAAATTCTGCATGATATATCGTCTTCTTTTAAACTCACAGGCTGTGGTGTATAAACAGGAAGGTTTCCACCTTCATAAGACATAGAAGCACTGCAGCTTCCATTTGACAGCACATAGTCCCTTTCTGAAGACTTTTAAAGAATCATAACACAACAAAAAAATCATACAGTGAAGAAAAGAACTTGCAGCATTTCTTTTCCTTTAATATTTTATTATTCCCTTTTCCCAGATATGTACTCATGTTGCTGGTACTTCATGTCAATTATCATACATTATATGAAAGACTATGCATTAGAATGTCAGAAATAGACTTTGACAATTTAAAACCAACAGCTAATAGCCTTATTTTCAGGCAAAACTTTCTAACATAAGGCTCTGTGATGACCGTATATGCCACATAAGGATGACTGGCAGACCCTGAAAGATCAATAATACTTAAATATGATGATGATTAGTATCAGCAGAAAAGAAAGTTATTCGGACTTTATGAAGGGAACAGAGAAGCAGAGCCAGATTTGGAGCCACACACATTTGAAGCAAGGCATTGGCTTTTCTGGCTAACTGCTTGGCAGCTCTAGCATTATATATTCATCACAGACCATTTCAGTGAAATCTTATAAATTTTGTATCAGTCTGACTTGGGCAATGCCTTATGGCCATCTGTTCACATGACAATGTAATCCCCAGTCCACACTAATTGTATACTTCCTTTACAAGAAAGCCCTGGAATGAGAGGAAAGAGAACAAACTCAGCACCTGTGTCTACAGTTTACCTGGAAAAGTGCATGACAGGAACATGAAACATGGAGTTATCCTGGGAACAATTAATATAGGCTAGCAGAAACTGCATTAAACATTTCTTTTTACAGTGCCCTGGACCAGGGCCACACACATGAATGCACATGCATTTTGAAGCTTTCTACCATTTACCCAGGTAAAGCGGAAGAGATGGGTAGATCATGCTTCCTATTTAGCCGGAATAAAAATTTTACCAAACTGTTTGTCATTAGCATTCTACTCTGAATTCACCTCTTTCAGCTACACAATTCTTTAAATCACCCATGCAATAAACCTAACTCTTCTAATTACCTCTATCAGTGTGCAAACTTTAATCATTTACATGCCTCAAATTTTCAGAAATTCTGTCTCACTTCTGTTTTGGCACCCTGTTTTGAAGAGAGGACAGAAAAGGGTGTAGAAATTATATAAACAGGATTTTGAAAATCTGTCACAGAGTGACTGCTTTTCACAGCTCATCTTTATCAGGTTTCTACATCTTTTCCTCACTTTTATATTCCTTACAAGTAAGAACTCTGCTTTAGAAAATCAAGCACACATTCTTGTTCCTGTACTAAATAATCATCATAATCCTCACTTAATGTATCATATCCATCATGATTATAACTTTACTAATGACATCACCTCTCTTCTGCAACTTTCAGGAAGCACTCAGAACACTTAGATATAGTATATTTTCTATTAAAATTAATTTCCCCAACACAGAAATTACTCCTCGCAATAATGTGGTCATGATGTTGACAGTGCAGAGACTTAGCCACAAAGAAACAACCAAACAAACACAAAGGCTTGTTCAGAATAGCACTGACCAAAATTCTTGAGCCTACTGGCTTCTGCTCATGGGTCACATTGGGGAATGCAGGTCGAATGCCCTGCTTCCACTGAATCAAAAAACTTAAACCCCTTGGAAGAGTCAACAGTTGTATCACATAGATTTCAGTTTTATATCCAGAACTTCTCAAAGAAAAATATCAGACACACTGAGATTTTGGACCTAAGAACTCTTCCCTGAAAGCACTTAACAAATAAAAGGTTCAGGGAAATAAATTGCTAGAGTCATGGGAAAATTAGCCAAAGGAAACAGAGAAGGGGAAAAACTAGAGAGAGACATAATGAAGGAGAGGTTTCACATTCTGGTATATACTAGTGCATGAGTTCAAAATGAAGAAAAGGCCTTTGACCCCACACACACTTCCTTTGCCTCCAAAAAATGGTTGCTCCATTCTGCCACCACATGGAAAGAGGTAAATAAAGACAATTGATGTTAAGCTATTGGTGCTCAAGGACTGCATTCAATGTGCAAGTGGCCACAGGAGGAGATAAAAAACACAGTGTTATGCAAAAACAGAGCTGAAGAAAATACAAACAAAACAAAAGGAAGAAAAATAAGAAACAAAAGTGATCTCCCCAGGGACAAAAAAACTTAGTCACTCCTTCCCACCACATGTTGCATAAACAAGATACAGAATGGAGAAAAAAACTAGAGTAAAACTTTCCAACCTGTCCAGAAGCAATAAACCATTCTAGGCTGAACTTTTGAGAGACCCAAAATGAGTCAAATGTCTCACATTTTTATTATCTAATCCTAAAGCCACACAAATAACACCCAGAAGGGGTAAAAGCCAATTGACTTAATCCTTCTAGTCATAATTTTTGCCCCCCCGCCCATCTTCAAATCTATGATATCCTGGCAAGAAACTGCAACCTAAATCAGAAATATTGAATCAAGCTAAATGGTAATAATGGAGAAAAATCCAGCAGCTACAGTTAAGCTTCAATTTAGGTTCTCAACGAGCTACACCAACATCTATCTGTATCACCCATGCAAACTAGCAGTATCTGTGTGAAGGGGTGAGGAAAATGCCTGTTTAGTAAAAATCAATAACATAGCCACTATGTGAACTGCCACACAAAGGACAGTTACTAATTTTTTATGACAACAAAAGGGGTTCAGAAATAAAGTAACTATTTCAAATTATGAGAATATTTGTAATTTATGAAAAGTTATATAAATATTTGTAACATATTGAAGAAAATGTTGTAGGACTTCAGAATTTTCCATAAGCTGTATCACAAATAATATCTCATCTAATCATCTCTACCGACAGAATTTTGTTTATTCTTGTCTTTTTTTCAGAAATCACTAAGATTTGACAAAGACTAACACAAATAAATATTTGAACTGTAAACCTGAATGACAAAATTTTTACAAGTTTTAAATATACCAGCAAAACAGCCAAACACTAAAATAATATTAATAGCAAAAGTGACTTCACAAGCTAGCATGGTCAATTAAAAGTGGAACATGCCTTGTTTCCATCTTTCATTGCACTTTTTTTGCAGCTTCTACAAAAAGATCTACTTCTTCATGCAGAAACAGAAACTATTAAAAGCAGCAGGCACCACATTACTTCTTTGTTAATCCTCTCAATCTCACACTTAGTCTGAGTTTCCTTATGCTCTAGAAATGGCCTTGCTTAGGATATATTTGTAAGCAATGTGCATTCTTTCTCCTCCTCTTCTCCTTAAAAATCAAACCCATTTCAAATTTGATTTAAAATTACCAGTTATTTTCCATGTGACAGAAGTGATTAAGGTGCTCAAAAACTGGTTGTCCTCAGGCTCTTTTAATACAAAAAGGTTCTTAAATTGATATATTTTACCTAATTTAATTTAAAAATAAAACCAGTCAAATATAACCCCAAACCCAGAAATGTAAAGGGTATCATATTGCAAGTCTTATTGCAATTTATGTACAATTTTTTAATATGTAACTGAATTTTTAAAAGGAGGAGTGTTATCATGGTAGTGAATATCTCTGGACATGAGCAATGCTGCTGTGATGGCACTGTCACCAGTGGCACAATGCTTCAACTACTAAGCCATGAGGCACAGGAGGACTCATCCTGCTCTGTGACAACATCCTGTTGTTGAAAGAAAAAAAATGACTAATTCATTACAATGCTCCCTAGGAGCTCACATGAACGTTTAATGATACTTACAATAGCTGAGTATGTCCCTTATATGTTAACACTTTCAATAGTTAAATATTTCAAAAAGGTCAGTGATTATTACTCTATTGATGTCTGTCATTCACCCATGTGACTAACAGCACATGTTCAGGACTGTGCCTGCTGTTCTTCAGGGGAAATGAACTGGGGAGATGTAACCTCAGCAGGCTGGAAGCAATCCAATAACCTAGCCTTAAATCAAACACAAACACACATTATATAAATTGTGCTCTCCGTCTGACTGCTAGAACTAATCCGGTGTCAGATAGTGCTGCAGATCACTATGAAAAGCCCTTTCTTCTTTTCCACTTCTAATCTTGTAAAAGAACAAAGTACACTCCAAGTATTTATCTTTTTGTTTTCAAAATCAGTGTTACAGAGTGTTTAGCATTAGTTATCTGACTTATCAAAAAATACTGAATACAGATCTTTCAATCAAGTCGCAGGACGGGTCTTCAGATATTCAGCATCTCTGACAGGACCAACATATTTCACCCAAGCATGAAATCAATTTAGTTTTAAAATGTAAAGAAAAATTCTTAAGACTACAGACATGAGCTAAGTTTCTGTGATATGAGCAAAACAGTTTGTCCGTGATAACTGCTTATGTTCATATCATGGTACAAAATGAAAACCAGAATCAAATTCCTTCATGTGGCAAGTTCTGAGACACAGTGTCTTCTTGATACACTCATCTCCAGGTGTTTTTGGAAACAGTTAAGATATCTTGCAAAACCTGGATCCTAAAGTAGTCCTCTATAACCAGCTGACAGGAAGAGTGTGATTAGCTCCTCTACAGTCTTATTTATGTGTTTAAGAAACTATACTTTTAATGATGGCGATAAGATTCAGAAATCTTTCTTGAACAACTATGTGTCAAACAGCCAGGCAGGTATTTATCACTTGTATACCAACTTTTATTCATTTTCTGCACCATTAAAAATCAGCAATGAAAAGAAAAGCAAAAACTGCCACACATAAACTTGCTTTGCTGTCTAAGCAAGTCTAACTAAAAAACCTCCAACTCAAACGTTATCAATAAATAAATATATTCATCTCTATTGAAGTAAAGGCTATCCAGGAATGTATTGATTCCAGCTCTCATTTATACACCCAGACTAGTCTGCTGTGAGTTAGGCACACTTTTATTTCCTCTAGTTCCCATGCACCTGAGCTGCCCTAGTGATCGAACAGTGTGTGAAACTGCAGCCACTGCAAGGAATCTGGTGATACAACACTAAATAAACACTAGTCAGGAAGCTGGTCCCACAACACTGGAGTCACAGGGTATCAGCTTTCCCAGCAGTTTTGGAAAAAAACCCAACCCAAGTATAACTAGGTATTGGCTACTGTGATTGCAAACTTCAGCCTATGTAAATCTGTGTTTCTTGTGACTCCTTTGTGTTTAGAGGTATCTTAACTCATCCAAAACTGAAAGTGACAGCACCATTCTCAGGACAAATTTGGTGGAAAGAACAACACATACATGACAAATTTAGCAGAACAAAAATGTTTATTTCATGACTGAAATTTATAGAACCTCTAAGAAAGATTGGACCATAAAGAAATGCAGATACCGTACTTGAAAACAGCACGAGGCAGACCCCCAGCATTGCTAAATCTAAGGCATCAAGACCCAATGTATGCTTTGCTGATATACTCAGCATTTGGTACCTGCATCACAGGCATTTGCCACATCTGCCATATGTCTAAGAACTGATAAAACCCTGCCCAAAATGATAGCTCAGCAAAAAACAGTGAAGTGAGTGGTTGGTAGATTAGGGCAATATTTGAAAGGACTCAAGAGTTTGAACAAACAGGACACAAAATGTTGGGGAGAAATTCATGGAGGTACCTTGGCACAGCTGCCTTGAGAAATCATACATGACAGACTAGGGACTGAGTCAGACCTCCCCATGTGCAGTATCCCAGCCTTCAACCAGGATGAGCCTTCCTTGCTAAAGAAACCATGCAGTAAGTAAACTCATAATGTTTCAATTTGAGTCCCTCTAGCTATATCAGCACAAAATCAGAGAGTGTTAAGAGAAAGGATTTCCCCCCCCCAGCTCTCAGTCAGATAATCACTTCTATTTCCTCACAATAAATTCTTTTCATGAAATGAAAAGGATTTCAAAGAACAACTGGCAATTGAAAGCTACCATCGATGCCCACAGGATGTCATACATCTCCCTTTCAGGAAATTAAAGCAGAAACAAGAGCAGGCAGAGACAGTAAAATGATGATAAAAATGTATTTTGATTACATTATTCTACAATAAAACTAAAAGGAATCTAAAAACAAAGTCTGATTATCATCGTCCTCATGCCTGTTGAATGGCTTGAACACAAAATCATTTCAAGATGAGCACTGAACTAGCTGCAAACAACATTAAGTCATATCTTTTCCTTTCCCCTTCCTCTTCAGATGTCATGCCATCATGATCAGCTAGAGTCCAATACAACTCAAAATATTACCTGTAAGCAGAAGAAATCCCTTCTGAACACAGTACTTTCTGTAAACATGCTCTGCCAACAAATACATTGTTCAAAAGGTAGTCAGATCTTCATCCCCCACTTTGCACTCAGTTGTTCCATAAAGCATAAAATAGCAACTTCTTAAGGAGCCAATAGATAAAGACAAATTTATTCCAGAGAAAATGTTTTCACCTTTGTCCTGGTTTACAATTCAAAATGTATTCTATCACCATCTGTTGAAACGAGAGAAGTGCTGATCCTTGTTTCTGTGGGAGATATCTTCTGTTAATGAGCCATTAAATCCCACTGCCTGACTGATAAGATTATCTCTATGGGAGATATCTTCTGTTAATGGGCCATTAAGTCCCACTGCCTGACTGATAAGATTACATCATCCCATTGGGNGTCTCTCACTGGTTTTTCTTTCAAACCAGTACAACCTTTCTTCAAGAAACAGAGATACATTATTAATGATTAACTATAGCAAAATAAAAAATGATTTATTCACACCACAGACACTATTTCAAAAGAAAATTTTTAATAACCTATTTTTATTCTTATTTTTTAGGTGATTTTTTTCAGTGTTTTTCCAGAGTAGTTTTTGGACCAGTTTTCTTTTTTAAATCCTCTAAAATACCACATTTTTTGAGATACAAAATATCAATTTGCTTTCACCAATAAATTTCTAAATTCAAACAAAATGGAAGCTACAGTTTGGGAGAAGAATAGACTGCAGCTGTAACCAACTGGTGAAGTTTATTCAATATAATGACTATGACATTAAGAATTTCTTTTTCTCTTCCAAGAAATGAAAGTATTAACAACAAAATGTACCAAATTTGCACCTGCATAATGCACGACAAAAAACCTCAAATTATTTGGTCAGCAGTGGCCCCACGAAGGATGACAAAAAAAGTGGTACTCTTGTCAAGCTTTACATTTTGCATGAAGATGGTCTGTTTCACAAACATATTACTTAGAGTCCCAAGCTGTGAATTTTAGAATCTCGCATCTCAATAAATATCCCAGTTTTCATCATTGTTCCAGTGAACAATTTCAAACAGGCTATATAGGAAGATTTCATTGTTTTTCCACATTTATGGATTTACTAGGTGTGTGATCTTAAATACCTACGTAAACATCCATCTGTTTTGATTTAGATTTGTAGAGGTGATGTTCTTTTCACACTGCTGTTACTGGTGTGCTTGTTGCCTTATGCTTTGCAAATCTCAGTTGTGAATCTTGCAGAGCTGAAGCACCTCACTTTGTCAGAAAGTAGCTCAGAGAGAAAGATTCTCATATCTATGTAAAACAGGATTCTGACTAAGAATTAAAACTAATACTGGTATCAAAAGTCTCATGCAATGAGGCCTGATGAGCAATGTCATGGCTCTTCATACTGCTGAGAATTAGATATGAGAGATATTGATGGTTTTATATCAAGACTGCCATTTTACAGCCACTGTACAAGTATGTATGAAAGCACAAAAGTACCCTGAGTCCTAGAAACTAATGCCACAATGTGTGGGGCACCCATGGCTTCCGAGGTGATGAAGAGCTTTTCTTCCCACACTCACAACTGATTTCAATGAACATTACAGGTACTCGAGCTGCACAGAAAGAGAGAGAAAAAAGACTGCTGAGTGAGATTAAAGGCTATCTGTTAAAGGTTTCTGTAAATTAAAAATAAAATTAAAAAAACCCAAAGAAACCAAACCAAAACAAGCCAAATCAAAAGCCAAAACCAACCAACAATAAAAAATAAACTACAGAAATTACCAAAAACATACAATAAACCCCAACAATCAAAAAACCCCACAACCAACAACCAGCCAACCAATAACCAACCAACCAACCAAAAAAAACCCACAAAAAACAAAGCAACGAACCAAGTAATGAAACAAATAAAACACATTTTTTTATTAGCTCTATGGATTATATGAACAGTTTGAAAGGAATGACAGAATCCACCACCAAAGCATGCAAAATACTGCTCCAGTAAATACTTATACATACAATAAAGAAGAGAAATGGAAAAAATCATCAATTACCATTACCATACTGTTACCTCTAATATTACTGAATATTAAAAATATTAATATTTTCATATTAAAAACATGGGAAATACTATTTTCATATCAAATATTGGTTTTTAAATAAGAAAAATTCTCAAAATAATAATGCAATTCAGACTGATATAAGATCAGTTGTTTACCAGACATATAGGAGATATTTAATTCTGATATTTCCCTTGTCCCTTGTTTATTATTTTTGTGTTTGAGTTATATTGGCAGATGTTTACAGTTCTTCTCCCTTTCCCATCCTCCTGCTGTTTACTTGGACAGTGGTAGTACTTTTTAACTGTTTAAATGAACACTGTTGTGATCAAAGAGAGACTCTCCTACTGACTGCTATTCATCCCCTTTCTACATGCTCCTAAATTTCTTTCAGAGATAATACTTATCCCTGGCTCACTTTTTAGGAGTGGTGCAGTTTAGACCTCAGTTTATCCAGTTTCTGCATATAAACAGTGAGAAATTTACTATTGGAACATAGTAATGTTTCCTGTAGTTAAGCTTGCCACAAAAGATCGCAGAATCACAGAATATGATGTGGAAGGGATCTACAAGGATTATCAAGTCCTACTCCTGGCCTGGCACAGGACAACTGCAAAAGTCACACCATGTGCCTGAAAGCATTGTCCAAATGCTTCTTGAACTCTGTCAGGCTGGTGCTGTGACTAGCCTCTGGAGAGCCTAGTCCAGTGTCTCAATGTAGGCTAAAGCAAAACCAAAAGAAAACTCAGTGAATAAGCAAGTTTAGATTCAAGTAATATATAGAAAAAAAATACTAGTTCGCTATATTTTAAGGATAAATATATAATCAGATGGCACTAGATTGAATAAAACAGGACAGGAAAACGTTTTTATCCCTGGTAGTTGCCAATATCAGGAAGCTATTGCAAACAACATGAAGGAAAGTCAAACATTTCTCTCCTGGTGAGAAATGCGTAGCTGTGCCTCTTAGCAAATCAAATGCAATCTGAAAATTCCTGACTGTTAACATGAATATATAACCTCAATATGTCATAATCCCACAGCCACCCACCTAAATCTGTAATGTCCAAGTAATCCTCCTGCACAAAAATTGTTGTATTTTTTTTGAAGTAGTTCCTTACCTGAGGATAAGCTGAGCCACAATCATAAAAGGAAGAAAACATACATATATTCAACACCAAAGACTGAGGAAAAAAAGCAGAATAAGAGCATGGTGTTGTTCTTTTAAAGCAGATACACTTAAGGGGTTATTATTTTATTAATGGTGCTCTCACTGGCATTATTCTGGTGTTATTTGAACAAACTGCCTTCTATTGTAATCTGTAGTGACACAAAGCTCTGCAAGAGACAGGATGCTTTGAACAATTCCCGTTTTAGATTACGTCTAGAAATTGCATGTTTAAAGCTGAATTTTCATGTTGAATGCAAATCTTTGAGACTGAACTGGCATATCAAACTCGTGCAGCTGTACACAATTAGAGCAAAACGTGGCTGCTGTTTCAAAGAGCCTTTCTTTTGTTGTAGTATATACTGTTGTTCATTTGTTTGGAAATACATCACTTATCTTCAACACATAGGACTATTTGTGAATTAAGAGCTGTTATTCCAAAAGGATTTCATAATCACTGAAAAATATCCTATGCCCCATAGTAGGTTTTTGGATCAGAAACTGCTGTCTTGATCTAGATTTGACTCGTTTTTAGAAAGTCTACCAGTAGCAATTTTTGGGGGGCTGGGGTTTTTTTGTTTTGTTTTTCAAATAATATTTTAGTCACAGTCAGAGCTTCCATGTACTCCTTACCTCACACAAAGGCAAAATGTTCTTCTCTGTGGCTATATGATGTCTTTCTATTTCCTCATCTCAGAAGGTGTCGGCTTCACTGAGGATTCCCACTTAAACTGAGCAGGAGAGGACAGTGCAGACTGAATACAAATTTGTGCTGGAGAAGTGGAACAAGGTTAGCGAAGTGTGCAATTGGTGAGATTGATGTTGATACCCTTCACTGCCAAGTGAAATGCCAATAATGCTTGTATAGCATTTTGTGAGGGCAATGGGAGTATTGATTCCTGAGCAATAATAAAGAATGAAGCTGCTCTCTCAGGTATAAAAATATTGGCAACTGTTACAAAGCATTGACTCATAGAGGCCTGAGTGTTGGCCTATCTTAATACAAATAATTCAGGCTTCAGAAGGATTTCAAGAGCAGCCAGGCATGGTCCTCAGGCACATTCTCTGCTATTAATTTATCTGCAGCTTTCACAACTGTCTCTGTCTATCAGCCAATTGGTCTTTGAGGTGCAGGGACAAAAATGGATTTCTGAAGGCTTGTTGGGAGACAATATGAAAAGCCAGCTGAGCCATGAATTTTTAACATATAAAATAAAAAAAAGTTACATTCCTTTCTTGCCATTTTTATGAGAAAAAGCAGAACATATGGTTTCCATGCACTCCATAAATAAATTTAACATGCATTTCATTGGGAGCTGAGATTTATAAGGTTAGTATTTTTATTACATTGCTTAAAATAGCTTTACTCACTGAATGAAGTGTAAAGCTCCCAGAACATGAAGCTATTAAAGGCTATAGTACATCTTACACATACCCTAACAATTTGCAGTATGCTGTCTGTGCTTAAACATGAGTACTAAGTGTGTCCTGAAATATTCTGAAAATTAGCTGCCTTTTGTGGTGTTGAAAAGCAAACACCTTTAAATGACTTCTCACTTCTAAAATTGTACAGCATGTCTGTTCACTCTGTTAACTAATGGGATTCTGCTCCATCACCAACTACCAAAAGTACAACAGAAATGGAAGCACTGGGAGTACATAAACACTCGTTATAAAAGCAGTGATGAAATCCACACAGTGGCATAGAATTATCTGTATTTCATTGGTGAATGCCTCAGCCATGCTTAGTGTAATAATAAACATTTGACAGAACTGCTGCTGACATGTGAACAATCAGTTTTCTTTCAATTATTAGATATCAAAAATCCATCATTATTATCTATTGTTTTTTCTTTAGCAGCAGATTTCTCCAATGTTTCCTCTAATTAATGTTAGAGCCTAATGATTTTTAATCAAGAAAATTATCCAAAAAAGGGGCAAATAACGTCAGAAATAATTCCCAAAAATTAAAAACATTAATGAAGAATTCTAATTGCTGGACTTACTGATCCCAAGTAAATGTTTAAATCCTATTTAAACATGTCTGTTGTAAAATAAACATCTTAAACCATTGTGAAGAAGTAACTAATTTTGCCACAAATGTCCCCACTGAAATGAAATACCTGGAAGGCTTTCATCCTGGTCATGCTCTTCCTGATTTAAACACATAATGAATTTCTCAGTCTCATGGGCTTAGAAAACTTCACAGAGATTTCTGTCTTCCAAATCTGTAAGGAAAACTCTTGGTCTCTGAATAAATGAGCAATCAAATGAGAAGATCATGAGATTGGAAACAGAAGGGCAGATGGGATGGTCAGTGCTGAGTCCAGGCTAAATGAAAACAGGACAAACACAATAAGGCTGGTGTAGAAATTGCCAATAGCCATGACTACAGAACTACCAATGCCTTTGGATGATTACATAATAAAAAACCCAATGGAGTTATACATAATTGAAAAATATTTGAAAAACTTATTTTCAAGGGGACAAAGAGGTATTGGATCAGAATCATATTAAAGAAAAAATATTAAGGAAACTTGATTCAAAGAAACTATTTTAAATTCCTTTACCCTCAACAGACCTTTTTCTATGCTTTTGTAGATCTCCATCTATCTGTTGTCAACAAAGGAGCACAGACAAAGGAAGCCACAGCTTTTGTCACCTCGATGAAAATGCTCCCTTCTACAACTGATAGGTTTTGGCATTCATAACCCTGACCCATGCCTCACTTTACCAAGCCATAAACTGGCTGAGAAAGTATTCCTTTTTAATAACTTGTTGTACATAAGAGTTGTCTCTTTATTCAGCCCCCATCCAGGGTTGGACAAATAATCTCTTTATTTCCTTATATATTCAACAACACTTTTGATAGAAGCTCACTTTTGCTATGAGAATGAGTAGTCTACTACCTGTTTCTCTCTCAGATATAAAGGATCTCATATTATCCTAGTAAAAGAAATATTGTATGTGCATGTATATTCACCTGATCAGCTTCTCTTTCCTTCACTCCCATGACTAAAAATCTCTCCTATTACCAAGAGTTTGAGGCACTTATAATGTAGATTTCCTTTATATTATGCAAGTAAATAGAAATTAAATATCTAGTACCTGTCATTATTTTGACTACTCAATAATGCCACCCAAACTCCACAACAATGCTTGATCATTATTTTTCTCAGTTATTTTTATGTAAAGAAAATGTACTAGAGTAAGAAATTATTCTTCCAATTGTACATATTTTTTGTCTCCGTTGACATAAAATTTCACCTGCCATCATGTTGTCTATTAATCTATTGCAGTCATCTCTCATCTTTGGTATCATAAATCATTAAGTATCATTTGCATGTTTCTTTTCTGTTTTCCTTTTCTAATTGTCATAGCTATATTAAGAGATACCAGTCCTAGAAAAGGCAAGTATGGTAAAGATTTGTAAAAGACAGATTGTATATGTTTGGAGATATGACCTGCCTCTTAGTGTTTTCTTTAGAAAAGATCAGGAAGTGCCATTTCTTGTGACATTCAGTTTCTCAGAAACGGTCTTCCAGAGCCTTTGGTTCAAGTTTACAGATAGAAGTGCAATACAGAAAAAGAACACGAGTGAAATAAAGATTAATCTCCATGTGTGTGATAAGTGCTGAGAGCACTGCAGGATCTGTCTGGTAAAAATCCACCATGTCAGAGATGGGGAAAATGGACAACCAAATTGACATAAAGATGCTGAGTTTTGCCCTTTGAATTCTGAAGGTTACTTCTTTTGATTAGATACTGGAGAATCATAAAAACATTAAACATCAAAAGTGTCTCAGTTGTGCTATTAGGTCTTGAGTTTTAACCCTGCTGTCATGTTTTACTTTCTTTACTTGCCATAGTTAGACTTTAGTTGCTCAAGCACGACCTAGATGAGATCTCAGTGCATTCACCAACACTAATATTTTTTTTCTCCTTTTATCCATGTCTTTCAAACACTCTGTCTAGTGACTTTGGAGAAATAAGCAGGAGGGAGAAAAATTGTTTTTTGCTTAGTTTTGCTTGTTTGTTTGTTTGTTTATTTTTAGCATGTCCATTTCTCTTGTGCAGTAAGGGCAGATTTTCTCCTGCAATTTGTTGAACAAAGCAATTGGTGATGGACTGAAGTATTTCAATTCCAGCTATAAATTCACTTATAAAGTGAATTTAGTTATCTTGAAAGGTATTAGACTGAATGCCCCAGAGACTGAATTCATTGGCTTATTCACAGGATTGCTACCATGAAATATGAAATAGTGCAAGTTGTCCCACTAGAGTGCTCCAAGCCTGACCTGCCAGAATGACCTATGAGGGGAGAGATTAGTTCAGCTTTTATGTTCATTTAGGAAAGCACTCCTTTCACTTTAATCAATGGCAAAACCTCTTCTGAATTCAATGAAAGTTTGATCAGATCTTTGTCCTGTAAGAAAGACACTGTGACCACTGAAAAAGCCACAGACACAAAAGATCAGGAAGAGATGATAAAATGTCTATGGACAAATGCAGCAAATGTGATAATCATACTTCAGGTCACACAGCTCTGGTTTTCATACAAGTGTACAGTTGGCAAAGGATCATTATCTGAGCATTTTAGACCTAATATACTTGGGATTTTTTAAATCTCAAATTCATAATAGAGTTTTACCTCTAATACATGCTTTATTTTTTGCTGCCAAGAGAAGAGAAGGGAATCTTGAACCAATATATTCGATTCTACCAAGTATGTGGATTTGGGAAAGTCACTTGGTTCCTATTNTTTAGCTGCCAAGTGCAGTGATTACTACTATATTCTACAGAAAACTCACTGGTGGGTATTCAGCTTCCTTGAAAATTCTGTAGAATTTTCATTACAAGTGCCAGGATGCAAGTTCCAATTTTTAAGACTGGTAATGGAAGAAATCTGGAGAGGGAAACCTTATCAGTCACTGACAACAGGTCCTTGAAAATAAAACTGCGTGCTGAGAAAGGCTTCTGCTAGCATTTGGGAAAGGAAACAGGGTGACCTTTATTTCCAAGACCCAAATACCCAAGGTGTCTGCCATGATCTTTGCTTTTTGCTAGGTTTTGGTAGTGGTTTTTTTGTATTTGCCACTTTACAATATATCTTGGCACTCAAGAGGTTTTGAAATACTTGGAAATATAAAAGGATTAGCTGATACTATCTTATACTTCTGCTTTACTGCTTCTGTACCCTTTCACACTTTAATTACTCAGGCATTATTATCTTCTGTTCTTCCTACTTTTATCCTGGATTTAAATTACTCCTCCCCTCTTATAGAAATTTATCGACACTGATATTTTTCTTCTACTGAACATAGATTAGCACAACTAGGGCTTCTATCTATATGTGGGTACTCTGCCATTTAGTTCAGCAGCAGTGGCAGGCCTTGTATACCCATTCCTACTGAACACTGGATTCATTACTATTGAAACTATTGAAACTGAGAACACCGATTCAAGAGTTTTCTTTTAGTAGCTCAAACTATTACTCTAGCTAGCCTGATAACAGTTCAAAGTTGGATTCTCAGGCCTAACTACTGATCTGATATCCACATAAAACTTTCACTGGTGTGCTCTCAGACATTTAAGACCAACTCATGAGCTGTTATTGAAGATTCTGGCCCACATGAAGCATGGATATATCCAAAATTATGTTGACTATAATTAAGCTGAAAAAGAGAGACAGGAAGTTCTGTCTATTTAATTATTCCCTTGTAAAAATAAGACTAAAGCTCACCATGCCAGCCAAGCAGGTTTACTCAAAATTCAAGTCCATAAAAACCATGTTAGACTTCAGAAAAGGTTTACAGCTCTGAAATTTTGCCAAGCTGCTAAAAGCTGAAGCATGAAGATAGAAGAACACACAGAACATGACTGAACACCCACAAAAATCAGTGGGAGACTTTCCACACATTTCAGGCAGTAACAGCTCAAGCCACCCAACACATTTCAGAACTATTAGTATGACTTTTTTTTTCCCAGTCTCACAAGTTAAGTAATATATTCAAATGCAAAACCACATGAATTAAAAGGAGTGTAAAATACGGAACTTTTATGTAACACACATTTTTGACATTGGAATGTAGATATATCAAAACTTTTGTCTTCTAAAAAGACAAAGTGAAATTAATGTAATCATTCGCTTTTATCACCTAATTCACATCACTGAAAACAAAAGAATCTTTAATAATACAGAAGGATTTCAAGTAAACATACTCGCCTTTAAAATATGTATTTTCATCACATGACAGGGTAAAAATCTTTACAAGTGTATAAATGTGATGTGTAGAGCATTCCATGAACATATTAAAAATTGACCCTGCTTCAAAAATGTTAGACTAATTAGACAGTACATACATAAAGGAGTGGGAGGGAGGAGAATGAATTCATGAAAGGGTAAAAGCTACAAACACATTTTGTTAGCCCTGTGACGCATAATTTTCTTATGTATATAGACATGTTTCTACTCCTGAATGAGTAGGCCAACATTTGTCATTTTTTCTCAAGTTGTGTGTCTTCACGAGTCATTCAGTAAGAGTGTGAAGGGTTGTCAGACTGTGTCAGGAAGTGGGATGAAGACAAACGGGACCATATGGAAGAAGTTAGGAGAGCAGGAGAGAGAGGAGAACATTGAGACAAACTTGCAAGTCTTTTTCTTGGTTCAAACAAAGGGAGAATAGGAAAGGCAGGTGAAAATAAAGAAGTAAAAACCCAAATTACCTTTCTTGCTCATCTGTATCTTCTTTTCATCCACTGATTTGGAAGCTACTATTACCTCCCATTTCACATATGGATAAAGATAGGAGTGAGAGTGTGTCAAAATAGGAACCAAGTGACTTTCCCAAATCCACATACTTGGTAGAATCGAATATATTGGTTCAAGATTCCCTTCTCTTCTCTTGGCAGCAAAAAATAAAGCATGTATTAGAGGTAAAACTCTATTATGAATTTATGGATGAGCAGAATCATACAAGACCTTGAAGTGAAATCATGGTCTTTCAAGCCAGGTACCAATGGAGATGGCATTTTGTGCTCTACCCAGTAAGCCAAGCAGCTTCCAGGCAGTCCCTTTTCAAATCCTTTGAGCAACAGACTGTGGCATCACCTCTGAGCAAACTTCTTTCTTTAGGTGTATCTTCACCAGCAATGGCCAAAATATAAGTCTGAAGCTACAGCTTTAAGATTGCACAGGGTATTTGTGTTTGTAGCCCCCTCCACAGTTTTCCAGGCTAGGAAGAGTTATTGAAAATTGCTGCACTATGAAAGTGAAGTGTAAGGCTTTGAAACAGAAATGTGGCATGAAATTTTATTTTTACAGCAAGAGAGAAATGCAGCAAGCAATGGTGGTACATTAGGGAAATGAATTAATAATTAATTGCTTATAAATGAGTTAACAGCTCTTTATAATGACACATAATTGTAGGGGAAAATAATTTATTACCAAAAGATCACTAACAGCTTCTAAATTTGTTGGTTATTCCAGTGAAAAAACATGATTGTTTAAAAAAAAGTCAGATACATCTTAGGTTATAACTGTCACATAAAAAGCTTGTAAATGACTAAAAAACAGTATTCTAAAGTAATCTTCCACTCTCCAGCTGTAATGTTAGCAAAGCAAGTAACCTGGTTATACTACAAAATGAACAAAAAAAACAAACCAAACCAAAACAACAAAAACAAAAAACAAAAACACCCAAAACCCCCCAAAAACCCAAAAATAACCAAAACAAAAAAAAACCCCAACCATTAAATCATTACAGTTTCAATAAGCTTTTTTTCATCTGAAAGAAAAAAAATATTACTGCTTAAATGAGCAAAGATACCACCTCTTAATAATATTTCACATAGAAAGGAATATTTAGACATGAGATAAGGTTCAGGCACAATTCAGCCTAACAAATTTGTGTCGGAAACAAAAGATACAACGTAAAAAACATGATAAAGGAATAAGGAAATGTTATGTTCTTGTCCACATATCTGGAAGTTACTTGCTATTTTGATAATATAAAACTGATAAAGACATGCAGAATTAAAATAGTGTATTACTTTTGTGAGGACTGCACTGACTTTGAGAGTATACAGATATGTTATGCAGAAAATCATATTAATGCATCATATTACATCTTCAACTTCAGAAAGATTTTACTAGCAGAAAAGTAACCAGAGTCCTTTAAAATTCCACTCTCACTTTTTGCTAATTGTTTATGTTCCATGTGCATTATATTCCCCATTTATGCACACATAAGAATATTAAATGTACTGAACTTCTAATTACTGGCAGCATTGAACTCCAAGGTGAAATATGCATCACTGTATCAAAATCCATATGAATAGGACTAAAGATGGGAAAGTATGTCATGGGAAGGTGTGAATGTGTGAACACAGGAGAAGGGCTTCTGTGCTGCCAAAGAAAGCCTGGACTCATGAAACAACTGAAGAAAAAAATACCATCCATTTATTCCTCAGTTCATACCCATTTCTTCACTTTACACTTGCTTCCTTCACACTTAGTCTATTTTAAGAAAATAGACAGGACAGGAACGAAAATATTGATTATTGATTGTCTTGAACTGTGACCCAAATTTATAGAACCAGTAGGACTATCCTCCTACATGCAAATTCAGGAAAATGCTCAGTTATATTGACACACTGGAGCAAGATATAGACCTATAAGAAGCAAAGACTGGTCTTGAGCTGCAGGAGTATTTTCAGGTGATTCAAGCAAAAATAGGCTCAGAGTAGCATATAAATAATCTTTATATAACTACAGGTTCATTTTTTAAGAAACAAAACACTAAAAAATGCAGGAGTAGATATCAGTAAACAAAAGTTAATGGCTCACTCCAGCATAGACCAATATAGTTAGACAAAATGCCTCACTTTCAACATACTTTCTTGGGTTTTCATTTAAATATCTTCTGAAAAGCAACACCGTTCTCTTTGTGCAAACTGTCTTACCATGCCAGCCAAAAACTACTTCTGCAGGACTGTGACACTTCTCATGGGCAAAGGCATTTTTGTATTAGTTTAGCCTCATGCTCCCATATGCACATAAAGACTTGCACAAGTATAATTAATGTCAACTGCCTTCACATCTTAATTTTATTTTAAATAGAAAACAAGTAATATATAACTACTTGACTAGTCAGCAAAGTGGCATGGAGTTAATCAAAGATAAAAAGCAGACCAAACTATAAGGAGCTATACATACAAACAAATATACTAATTTGTTGGTAGCGTACTAAAAATTGTGCACTGAACTTTGTTCATTGAAATTTAAATAAGCATTGTTAAAGGCTAAACAGGTTGAGTCGTTGTGGGAAAACTGGGTAGCACAAGATGCCAAAACAAGCAATAAAACTCTGCAGATTACCACCAGTTAAATAACCACAAAGGGGTAAGACAAAAGTTATGTGAGCTGACTTACTTATTTTGGCCAAAATGAGCCATCAAAAATAAAACAATATAATTATTTCTCAGGATGTGAAGGTAATTGTACTTGCATAGAGCCTGGGGAAGCAGTAATATAAAATGGCAAGAAGAAAAGCCAGGAGAAAAAGATCAAAGTGCACAGTGATGTACTGTAGAAGCTATGGCTGTCAGAATGAAAAACACAATACAGACTTGTACAATGATAACAACTGTGCTAGAAGACATTGCATTTACTAACACAGGAATACCTATAATAGCCTATCCATTATTCAAGCTGAGTCCACTTGCAGTGCCAGTACACAGTGCCAGTACAATTTTCTAGAAGTCAGGCATGTTTCACTAACTTGAAAATTCTTGAAATAATAGGCATAAAATTTACTCCCAAGCAACACTTGCAAATTAATTTAGTAGACTGCTAAGAACAGCTTAAATAAGCAAGGTTGAACTCCAGAATATCATGGAAAATTAGACATCTGAAATGAGATGTTTATTTAAGCACGTAATATCTCACCTAGTCAGCACAGTGGCAACTCTTGTTTTCAAAAATCCTGAGACCTAGCAGAGCATTTGTGAAGACCATCCTCACAATATTTTGCAAACCTGTAATTAATAAAACATCTCTAGAAATGTGAATGAAGCATTATAAGGAATTTAAATGCAACATGGAATCTGTCAGGCCAGAGTGCTTTCTTTATCCAGAAAGCATTTTACATTGCTTACATCGCTTTTGCTGTAAGACTGCATGAATGAAAACACGTGTGTTTCTTAATGTTGTAAATATGCTGAAAGTAAAATTAAGAGTATTCTTAAAATTTCTTTCTAAAATACATGCCACAATTACTTTAATGATAGGATATTTTAAGATACACTTCACAGAAAAATCAGCCCTATTTAATAAATCGACTAGGAGCAGAATGGAGCATTGCAGAGTCAGAGTTAACTCCTTTTAGAAACAGGATAAACCACCTTGTTATAATGTTCCTATTATTTAGTCATTCATCATTAATATGAAGTAATATTTGCTCAAATGCTCAAGTGACTTCAGAAATTAGGAGATATGGAATCAGTCTGGATGTCTACTTAAAAAAAAACCCAACTAACAAAACATTTGAAATGCAGTAACACAACACTGCCTGTGCCAAAATCAATCCCCTTGTGTTTCTTATTTCTCAAATGAGGCATCCCACATCTCTTTGCATGAGAAGATATGTGAAGCTTGTATCTGAATCTGCATACCAATTCAATAATTTTTCTAGACCTCACTCATTTTGAAGAGTGCAAGGTTCAAAGAGAAATGTAGAGAAGAAAGGAAAATTCTGCATAAAGAAATAAGGAATTTCTACAATGACAGCATGAGAATTTTTACACTATGCAGATTAGATAGTGTTCACACAAATTACACTTGGTGTGTTTTGCGCTGCAAAAAGAACTAGTGAAAGGAAAACAGTTTTGAATGTTTCTAGTAAATGGAAAGTATTTCTGTCTAGAAATTACACAGGATTTTACCTAACTGATATCCAACTAAACAATTTACAAGCCAAATAAAGGCTTTCTATAGAACATATCCTGATATAATTCTCCAAAGTCACTAGCTTAAAATGATAGGGAAATGTTGAAGTACCTTGAACACTTGCATACCTTTGGCTTTAATACTTCCAGATATTGAAAACACACTGTGACCGAACCCATTCAAGATACTCTTGGTATCCATACAAAGGAAAAGCATATCAAATATCACTTACTCTGCAAGCTTTAATTCACAAAGCATAGTTCCTGAAAATGTTTTGAATTCTGAGACTGTTTTATTCAATTTGTCAAAAATATTCTCAGAATAACACTTTTCTTACCTCTATTTTCACACTGTTGGGTTTAACATATTGGCATCCTCATGATCAACGATGAAACCATTGTTAAGCAATTCTCCATCACTAATATTTGAAGCCCTGGACTTGACTTATACTAACTATGCACCACCAAATATTCCACAAATAGGAAAAATCCTCCTTGAAATCCTAGCTAGAAGTGGACTGGGAGTACCATATTCACCCCTTCAATATCCTCCTCTGCACAGTTCTCTGAAGATCAGGTTTGGAATTGATGCAAGTTCACGGCAAAGGGAACGGTGTTTCTGAAATTTCTAGGTAGTGTTATTAAAGCAATCATAACTTAATTACAGAAAAATTTCATTTAGTTTATCATAACAGATTCAACTCCTAACAGTGGTAACAAGTATGTTTAAGCATAGTGCACACTCTAGTATATGTCTACCTGACTATAAATGAAATTCAGTTGAGGAAATCTCCAATAATTCAGCTTTCTGTTGTAAGTTCAAACATGCACCATTAGAGCTGAGCAAATATTTGGATCCCCTATCCAAAGTATCTTCCATCCACCTGGATCTCAGGAATTATAGTCTTTGAAAGAACAGCACTCCAAAGTTAGGTCAACTTCAATATCAGTATGATATAAATAAACACAGTTCTTATTTCCCTGATCTTCTAATATTGTTTCACTCTAGATGAAGGCAAACTCTGTCCCTTTGCTTGGCTGTAGATAGGAATTTAACTGCTGAACCTGACGTACAAGGTTTTTAATATACGGCAATTGGACACAGGCTATTTCCAATGAGGGGGCTGTATATTTATCTGTATGAGAAGAAAAGGCATAAAATAGGACATGCTGAAATTTTTTGAATATGCAGAAAAGCAGTAGAAGCAATGAAGAAGATGACATTTGTCAATCAATAAACAAAAGATTCAGATACATTTGACAGCTGAAAAAAGTTCCATGATTCAGTATGGAAGGAATGGTTGGAAGGAGTAATTAAAATGTAGGCCAAAATTGGCTTCCAGGGAAACTATACAGTAGTGCAAACTACCTGCTTCTGTTTTGCAAACTTTTGAAATACTGAGGTATTCTAAGAGCATTGAAACATTGGCACTGCTTTGGCTTGCCAGCATATCTCAAAACACCCTTCAAAAAGGAAATATCAACAATCTGATGATTTTTAAAATCTTTTTAAGGTAATGAGCACATAACTTGCAACAGTCCCATTCCACTGCAAACTTCTAAAGTAATTTAAAGCAATGGTCTCTACTGGCTGTCACACCAACTTGATCAAATGCCAGTCTACCTGCTGCAGAGTATAATTTGTTTTGTCATGTATGTCAGTGTAAAAGATTAGTACATTACATGTCCACATACTTAGTGCTGAAGAGATTCCTTAGCTTATACTTAGCCTAGGATCTGTTTAGCTTATAAGATTGAACTGGACAAATCCCAAGAACATCATGGCTGTGAAATAACCAAAGACTAGGATCTCAAGGAGAATAAACAGTTTTCTAAATTAATTTCAGAAGTTTAAAATACTTAATTTAACACTGATCTACATTTACATCAAAATAATACCTCTGTTTTTTCATTCAATAATATGCCTTTCCTCAGAAGCCCACATGGGCTAAATTTACCATTAGATAATAAAAGTGTGCAGTAAATTATTTTTTATGTGGTTATTATTTGGTAGTCTTTATACTAACATCCACCATGTTAATGAACAGAAGATAATCTCAGTAATTTGCGTTGCCTACAGATATTGATGGTACCATTTGGAATTACAGTAATTTCACATGTCTTTCAGCAAAGAAGAAAATTAATATTCAGCAATGATTTTACAACTAATGGGATGAGTAAAAGTAAGGCATGTCTTACTGTAATGCACATAAACTCATGCCTCTATTGAACACAGTCCGAGGGATAATGCAATTACTTATGAAGTCAGCTTTGCTGTGAATAGATATAGCCTGTGACTGAAACAAACAAACAAAAGCCTATTAATATATCCTTTCTACAAAGATGAGTACACAGAGAGCGTCCAACTCTGAGAGATGGAACACATCTATAGACTAATTGGAATGGAAAAGGCCACAATATTCCTGTATAATTAACTGTTCAAGAAGGAAGTACTCTGGGTTTTCACATTTTCATTTGGTAAATTGGACTTTCATTAATACAGTTTTCTCTGTGAATTATTTGAAAAAAAACTTCTTTTCATGGGTTTTATCTTGCATAGATGTATTCATGCAGCTGAATAGTAGAGAGGAAATGAATGCATGAAGAGCTAATTATAGGTATAACTAACAGCTTCATTGGTGCCATAAATAACAGGATAGAATCTGAATTACAGTGTTTGGGCAAGAGAGGTAATTGGACTTCTTAAAAATAATATCAGCAAACAAACATTTAAAGGAAACACTAGACTGAGAAGATGGAACTACTGCAGGGTAGTAAGAGCAGGGGCCTCTGCAAGGGCCGGAGGTCGTTTTTTTAATGATGAAGTACCTTGATACTCTACACACTGACCTGAAAACTTGTGGAATATGGCGTAATTTGCAAAAACCTGACATTTCAAACCCAAAAGAATGCTAAATGCCATTGTTTCACACTAGAGGTCACCCCCGATAAGAAAATATAATTGTAGCATCTTTTATTTTTTGCCTGTGGCTGGTACAATATTGAAAGGGTGTCCTTTGTAGTACAGATGCAGGAATGTAGGTTTTTTTTTTTTTATGTGTGTGCTAAACACCAATTCAGTTGATAAAAGGAACACAGAACCTGTCTATTATTCCTCCTACTGAAAAAGCTTTTCTTAAAGAAACCAGATATTTGATTTTAGGGATTGTCTGTTAATAAACAATATAATAACATTTCATTTGAAGAAATGTTATACCTCTCATGTTCTTTTTTATTTTTTTTTTTTAATTTTATTTTCAGGGCTCCCGAAGTT
>VXBI01009655.1:118010-135510 GCA_013397375.1 Toxostoma redivivum
TATAATACTGGAAGTGAGTATATCTTTACTACTATTCATAATTAAAATTTCAAAAAAATACATGTCTATGTCACTGCAAATATTAATATTAAAGATTTAGGAGGATTTGAAAATGAAAGAACTCAATATTAGGTTGATGTTAAGATCAAGTTGCAGCCACAGTAATTATTTGCATGCATCATTAATGCATATATGATCTTTAATTTCTAACCAAGATTTCAAAAATAAATGTTTGAAAATGGTTAGAGAGACAATGGTTAGAAAGGCTGTATTTATTTATTAGTATCTGTACAACCTGTCATTTGTACTGAATAAAACTAAGGAACAAACTAAGTAGTTTGTACTGAATAGATATTTTAAGCTCCTCTGTTGTTCTATAAAAATGGCAGGTATTCATTGATAAAGACATAAATCATTATCTTTTTGTCACCAGAGCTTAAAACATTTGCTTCTTATCAGTTTTTGCTTCATTCCTCCAGGTTTTTTTTGCAAGGCAATCTTATTCACAGGAGGGATGTAGCTAAAATTTATGTGAAAAAGCCAACTGCAGCAAATGAAAAGGAACTGACAGGCCACTTGACTGGGTTTTGCTTACTACATTCTGAATACCTTAAAATGTTATATGTGCCAAAACACCTTGAATAGTCAGTGAACCGTAACAGTTACCATTTCCCTGAATACTCTAGAAAATTACCCTTCTGGCTTGCCTGGATTTTCCTGCTTTGTTTGTACAGGGTGTTTACTGCACAAAATAGATGACATATTGCACCTCTGAAATGCTGCGTGATAATAGGCTACATCATATAGCCAAGCAATTCATTTCTACAGCTAAACACTTACAGCAAGCCTTGGGGAACAGCAAGAACTAAACAAAAAATTCATCCACAGTGTGCCCCAGTAATGTACAGGCACTGTAGGAATGCACATACAGTCACTCATGTCTAAACTTATGTTTCTTAGCACAAGTGTTTTTGTTATTCCTGTCAGCTCTTGAATGTCTTTGAATAGGACAAATTTCAATCATTTAGGTTTTATTTGATGTGAAATAAAGTAATAGATTTTATTTTTCTCTTTAAATGGCAAAGCGATGTCAGTACTATTCAACAGATTTTTATATTTCATTCCAGAAGAAATCATTATACAAATATGACATGACAAAGAACTAAAACTTTTGTTTTATCTTACTGAAGTTTGGATAGAAAAAAGTATTTGGAAAGAAATTTTTAGGAAAACATCAGAAAAACTCAAACCTAGTTTACAAGGTTCATAAGCTTGAAGGGATTTATAAAAATAAAAGCACGTAAACAGACAGACTTTAAAGAAATAAAAACCTAAGAAGATTAAACTAAGAATGTACTAAAAATCATATCCTTTAATTTACTTCACATGTTTCAAAAATGGACTTAAATGCCCATTATCTCAACTCTAGAAGTCATCTGGACTACATATGCCATTGTAACTCTTTTTTCTACTCATTGGTGTGTTCACTGAAAATTATTTCTTTGTTTTTCTTTTAAGAGGGTCGATGGATATTTCAAAATCTTGTTTGAGACCAATAGTTTAGAGAGTTTTTTAAATAAAATAATGATTTTCATTCACACATATTATAAATAAAAATTGTAACTGAAGTGCAGTTAAATCAGCAGTGATCAACATTTTATGAGGGCAGGAAGGAGAATGAAGACAGACCTAATTAGTCCTGGGTAGTAGAATTAAATTTCATTTTTTTATGAAAAGGATTTGAAAAGTTTTGCAAGATTTGGGAGGAGAGGGGAGGGAACCAAAAATACAGAAAGCAAAACCAAAAGAAAACCAAATAAATATTTCACTTAGGAAAAGTTGCTTCCAGAACATCAATAATTTCATTTTGTGTTTATCCTATATAAGTTTAACTTCATGCAACAATTATCATTGCAGCACCCACTAATGTCTTATAAAATCTTTGAATCATGGAAGCATATTTATAAATAGTTAACATGAGGCTTTTTTGCTATTAAGACTGAAAAATCAAAAGAATATGACAGAATAGGTTAGCAGCTCGGTCATCCCAGGGTACATAGCTACAAGCTGAGCCATAAGAATATAGATATATACAGATGCTCCAGGGAAGTTTACTATCTCAAACACCAAATTTAGTTCTGATTTGGAATGAGACTGATTTTGTTCCCTCCAGAATTACAGTAAAGGTGGATTTTTGCTTGCCAAAAATATTCCACAAGCCAACTGTCGTTACTTCATTTGCATACAATGCAAAAATCTGAGCCAGAAGTTGACTTTTAGATACTGTCCCTTATATACCAAAACCAGTAGAACAAGATATACATATAGAATAAAATGTTTAGCAAGCTATGATGCATGAGGATCAGTCTCTGATATGATCTTTTGCAAGAGACTCAACCAGGTCATATGGTTTCAGCAAGAAGAATTATCTTAAAATAACCAGGCTATAGTTCTTAATATCTGTTATTTTAAGGTCTAAACAGAAACAAAGTAGTCAGCAAAGTAATATTATGAAGTCTTACTTTTTAAGTAAGTATCTTCTACATGTTTTCTTGGCTCTGACGAGAGGATATAATTACACTCAACTTGAGAAGTTCCAGAAATTCTGAAATCCAAATGTTTTGATGGTTCTAAAGTCCAAGTATGATATCCAAGTATACAAAACACAAAAAAAAGTCCTTGCCTCTCTCTCTGCAAGAGCATAGACATCTTTTCTGTTTCATTTTAATGATTCAGCCACCAATTCTAGCACCAGCAGCTGTGGTGTAGGAAGCTGCACTCTTGCTACTGTGCCCTGCCACTGTCATGAGTCTGATATGACCACTCTGCCAGGGCAGACATCTCACTTCTGGTACCAAGCTTCCTCACTGAGACCAAGTCACCAGTTCCTACAAAGAGCTGAACTGCACAGCACAGGAATCCTCTGGCAGCTGGTAAAAGGCAAGTGTGAAGACACCTGAGCATCATACATCTCCAGGAAACAGCCTGACCTTGGGAATTCTGGCTACACACAATCCATTTTTACTGACTGACTTGAAGAACCGCCTCTATAATTTATACCAATAAAAATATATATGCTTACTTGTGTGTGCATATGCATATATATATTTATATAAACATCCAGGAATGCAACACATCAGCCCTGGGATGACAAAGGCCTTCTTGCATGTACTATTGTCTCTCTGGAAGAGGTTACAGATGGAACAGAAGACAAGACTAACATGGAATGACTTCTCTGGCAGAAATCTTGTTACAGCAATAGAAGGGCACAGAATGCATCAGTTTCTTCCAGATGGTATGAAGAAACCACTAGATGAGAAGGAGAGAAAGAAAAATACAGTGGCAGAAAAGCTCAGGCTGAGAGAAAAAATAAGCAGCTTTCACCTTCTTCCTGACACAAAACAGCAGCTGAAGGACAGTGTCTGTTTTGGTGATAAGGACAAGAAAGAAGAAAACAATAAACAGAGAATAGTAGGATGTCTCCAGTACAGTTGAGAGCATCTAAGAATTCAATGGATAACAATAATTTCTGTGATAGAAATGGTAACTGTTAGTATTTATTCTATGGAGTAGTTCGCTTAATGTGCAACTTGTTAAAAAATGAGTCCAGGAGTGGAGTTTGGTGCCTGGAGCACTGAAACAGCTTGCCCAAAGAGTTTATGGAGTCTCCTCTGGAGATATTTAAGAACCATCAGGACACAACCCTGAAAAATGTATTCTAGGGAGCCTTGTTTAAGCAAGGAGGCTGTTCTAGATGACCTTCAGTGTACCCTTCCAATCCTACCCATTCTGTCACTCTGTGACAGTCTAAACCTTAGGTGGAAGAAAAAAGTAAGGTAAGACAGAATGAAATTAGTTTGGGTTGAATTAAATGGGGAAGAAAACAAAGAAAGTGACAGACTCCTATGAAGACAGGCTGAGAGAGCTGTGGCTGTTCAGTTTGGAGAGGGCTGTGGGGAGACCTTGTAGAAACTTTCCAGTACCTAAAATAGGCACACCAGAGAGCTGGAGATAGACTTTTGACACGGGCTTTAGTGATAGAACAAGGGCCAATGGCTTTAAACTGAAAGACAGTACATTTAGATTAGACACCAGCAAAAAAGTTTATATTGTGAGTGTGAGGAGGCATTGGAACACATTGCCCAGAGAAGCTGTGGATGCCCCATCCTTGAAAGAGTTCAAGTCCTGGCTGGATGGGGCTCTGAGCCACTTGGTCTAGTGAAAATTATCTCTGCACATGGCAGAGGGATTGGAAATAGATGATCTTTAAGTTACCTTATAACCCAAACCATTCTATGATTCTATGCTGGCCACTGCTGAAAACTAAAGTGCCTAAAGCTTCAATCCAGTACAAAAAACATGATCAGTGAGGTCCAAGATGTCCTTCCTACAAGACCAGCAAATAAGATACTGAAACTGCAGAAGCATAATTTATATGAACAAAAACAGGTTAGCAAAGGATGAAAGAGGCTCACTCAAAAGGCAGACTACCTTTCATTTGTAAGTGAATAAAAAATGGAAAAAGAGGAAAATTATGATCTTTCCTTAAAAAAAAATCTGTACTTGAAAGTCGGTAAAAGAGGAAAACTAAGGGGCTGCAACCCAGATCTCAAGACATAAAAATGTATCATGCCAATGCTTCTTTTCAGTACTTCTCAAGCCTAATTTTCATACATTTGTTTTTCAAATCACGGTACAGATTATAACATGGCAATAGTATTTCATTCAGGATGGTCAGTCCTCTCTACAATCTGATTTTGTATAGAAACATTCAAATGGCTAGTTTTCTTTGCAGTAGAATTGTGTGAAACTGACTGAAGCAAGCCAACAGAACATAAACCACCTGACTTCTCAACTCCATCTCTTTAATTTAACTTGCCATTTGACAGGTAGTTTTAAAAATAATGTTAACGTATTACACTGTTCTTGTGTGAACTAGACTACAGTATGGGGGAGTTTTCTGCTGCTCTAGTTGTAGCCAATGGCTCAAAAATCAAACATTCACAAAAGATGTTCTAGCTAATCAAAAGAAGGAAAAATTATGCTCTGTAATTCAGTCCTCTGGAAGAGTGTTAAAACAGCAGTAGAGTACCATTACAGCAGATGCCATTGTGATTGTGTAAAATGAGGAAAGCACAACAGCAGTTAAGAAGCCAAGTATTTGCTCTTGCAAATTAAAGCTCCACAGAAGGTGCTTAACAGATTATTGCTGAGTTCTTCAACAGCAGCCAAAACACGCACGTCTTTGCATCATTTTAACTTGGGGAATAGTAAGTCATGGCACAGAGCTGAGTAACCAGGAACAGGACTCTAATGCTAGTTTTGCCATATGGACTATGTATGTCCGACAATTCCTTAAACTGCTTTTAAAAGTAAAGAGACTTAATGCCTAACATCCATGCAAATGTCCTGACCTTGTTGATCACAATATATTTACCCTTGGGTTTATATCTAATTTTAGTTTAAATTATTTGGGAATTTATTTATTTCAGACATATAATTAAATAATCATTGTTTTATTCTTTGCATTTGTGCATATTCCTACAACTGTTTTTCGCCAGAACGCCGCTAATGGCCTGTCCTGACTAAGAAACCAAAACATTGCAGAAAAATGTGAATACGAAAATAAAATATTTTTTGTAGAAATTCAGAAACAGCATGCATCCATGGTGTGATTCTATGCATTTCAAACTCAGGTATCCCTTTTATCTTTTCCCTTTATCTTTTTTCTCTCCACACTTCCAACTATTTTTATCACTCTGCTCACTGCCAAAAAGGTCTGTCCATTTAGGAACCAACATGCATCTATCTGACCCTATTCCAGAGTCCTTCTTTTGTCAAGGAACAAGAGCAAGCTGTTGGCTCAGTGTCAACTGCAAACTTTAAAGTCATCAGCCGTAGGAAGCAACAAAAGGATTTGAGCCCTATCTGGTTGGAAACCATCACCTCTTTGACATTCATGTTTGCCTTGCCAGTTCAGCATCTTGCAGTCCATACCAGCCTCAGACTCAAACTTTGCCTTTAATTCAAAGTAATTGTCACTACAAAACTAGGAGACAGGGTATTTTAGGACATCTAGAGTGAGGGATTACCAGAATGTAAAGTCTGGTTTTTACATTTAAAATAACAATAACAATAACATTAACAATAACAATAACAATAATAAAGCTCTGGGCTTCTATTCAGTTGCTGTATTTGTTTGAACCAATCCCTTTCCCTCCACATATATTAAAAAGAAAACAAGAAGTAAGAATTCCCCCCAAAGAGAGTACGACTATTCTATCATATAGTTTTTAACTCACAACAAGTGATATAGACATGTAAATTTACAGATGTAGTTAATGACAGGAATATGTCTGATCTTTAAACTTCGTTCCTGTCACCATGTCATAATGTGGATTTTGGCTAGGAAGGAGAACACCTTTGCATACTCTTTGCAAAGCTCAACAGCTTTAACAGTGTGTTTGGAGAGACAAAGCAGAGGAAAAAGGAATATATATGCCTGTGATTGATCCTAATTATTCTTAACTCCTTGACAGTAAGCAAAGAGTGGAGAGTTTCAAGGAACGTCAGCCAGAAAATTATGTTTCTGTAAGAACAAATAAAGTTTATGTAAAAACCACTTCTGAAGAATTACTAAAAGACAAAGTTCACCAAAAAAAGAATTCTCTGCACTGACAGTAGATTTGCGTAGTTAGTCCTGGTTATTTCCAGATTGTCATAAATTAGTAGGCTAAATATCTTAAAGCTGACTTTAATATAACGAACTTTAAAGTAGGTGTGAGGAGAAAATAAGGTAATGTCATATCTTTACACCTACGATCTTTATTTTGACTCTTTAGGATAGTCCAAGGCCAAATTTCATTTTTTATTCTCTATAGCTAGAAGTAAATAAACTTTTCTTCTTGTTTCCTCATATCCTCAGTGAAAGATTTGTTTTCTATTTAATACCTGTTCTCAGGAACCAGAACCTGAGGTAGACATTGAACTATCATCACTTTATGACAAAACAGCAAAGAATGGCAATGCTCCAAAACTGTTACTAGAAGGTGTTCCTCATGAATGAAAGGCTTACAGTTTTACTCAAAACAAACTAAACAGGACTTTGCAGGTCCTCAAGATTTTTCAGACTTCAGGTATGCAGGTGAGCAAGCTCTGCTGCTCAGCTTCTTATATCTGCAGGGAAACACAGTTGTGTGTTCTCATGTCCTTTATCTAAGCAGAATAGCAGCATGGCCACACATTTACAACTCATCAACCTTAGATTTCAAAGCCCAAAATTAATTAATCTTTAGATCAGGCATCCTTTAGATAGCAAGTCCACAGCAGAGAACACAACTGATCTTGGCTCAAACTTCATCTATTTCCAAAACGAAAAAATTCTTTATGTTCAAGTTATCTCAGAAGAATATGGTACCTTTAAAGCCTTCATCACACAGAAGCAAACCTTAGAACATTTTTAAACCAAGAAGCTCTCACATTTACCTTATGCTACAAGATGTAAGCAAAAGTATGCATTCTATCACCACTATGTGAAGAAAGGAGGGACAATGTTCTTTATCTCCTCCATCACTCATCCCTGATAACTCCCTCTGGGAGGATATCTTCTGTTAATGGGCCATCAGGTCCCACTGCATGACACAAAAATTGCATCATCTCACTGTGAGATGCTCCACCCAGGGGAGGAAACATGCATTCCTACCTAAATATAATCTGAGGCCTCAAACATCATGCACAGCCCTACCTACAGGATTCCCAGACGACAAGAGTAACATAATGAGTGCTGGACTTCCAGAGAAAGACCAGATCCTTCTACAGGACCACAACTTCAACAGAGCCACATCTATCATTTCATCAGGACTGCAGACACCATTTAATCGGACTGCTACCACACCCTGACCAACAGGGTGTCAGGTTGTCAGATTGTCAGTTTAAGACAGTGCTTCTGTACTATTGCTTTAATTTAATTTTCCTATTAAATTGTAGATTCCAAATTCTGGCTTGGAATCTCCCACCAGTTTGCTTTCAAATTAGAACACTCTGGTAGACTTGTGGCATAAACTAGAAAACAGGCATATTTTATTTCGGATAAAAGTTAAATAGAGATACCACAAGTTTGGCTAATATTCTCATTTTCTTGAGACCATAGAACAGCTCATACACATTTATTTTACTTCCATTACAAGCCAATCCTTCTTTGATTTGTATGCAGAAGCCACCACAGCTGATTTGCTTAGCAGCATACAAGTAACTTCACTTGTTTTCTCTGCAATGAAAACAAGTTCAAACAGCCAATCCTCCTTCCTTTCATGGAAACTCAACTTGTCTAATGGCTTTTCCAAACAAAGCCTGAATCTTTCTTTGGTCACTCAGAGTGCACCATGGCAATGAATCCTTGTCTGCCACAACAGTTTGTATTTAAGTTGGCTGCTTTCCCTCCTGTTTTCCTCAGTCTGGAGAAAGATTTATAAAATTCGGTTTCCAGGTGTTCCTACACTCACATTATTGTAGTGAATAGCAAACTGCTTATAAAAACAAACCAGACAGATTAGAGAAAAGAGGACACAGCTGGCAAAAATATTGACATGATTCTGGACAGCAGGATAGGCAATATTTTAAGGGCATTTTATATTTCTTCATCCACTATCTACAACATAAAATTGAACTACACTTAAATGGGATTTCCATGGGAATTGAATATCCAACTTCAGTTGAATATCAATACAATTTTGAGCCTCTCTTTCCATATTCTGCTCTGCAGATCCTTGCCATAATCTAGTTGGAGAGCATATCTGTCCACCTGCATATGCTAATCATATATTGGTTATGCATATTTAAGCTTACTTTGTCAAATGACGACAAAAAAGTAAATTATTATAAAGGCTGTAAGAGTAGGGATGAAAATCACTTGAGGAAATCTATCCCAAGCACAACACACTTTTGCATTTAGAATACAAGCAAATAATAATTTCTGTTTGTGAAATAAGCCTTTGACATTAATAAAAAAGAAGGAAAATTAATGATATAAAAAATTCAGTTTTAGAGAATTATAACAAGCTAAAAGACTACAAATTCCATTCAGTGCAGTTTGTTGAAAATACAGTATCACTTCTAATTCCACAAATTTCTTTTAGGATTAAACATCCCTTCAACATCATCTTAGAGAATTATTTTCTTTACTCAATTATGGTTTTTCAAATTATTATTTATGTATTATGCACAAGATCTCCCAAATTATAGGAGAAATCACCTCTGTGTAATGGGTCTAGATTGGTCCACAGATCAATTTGAGAAAAATTCTTGGGAGCATTTAACTTCAGCCACAAATACATACGATAAGCCAAACTATATTGTGTGGGAGGGTTATACTTCCGGCTTGTGTTTTCATCTTTGATACAAGAAATCCAGATAATTTTACTATTTAATTAAATTGAGTATTAAATTAAAAATATATTTCTTCAGTTCTGATTGCCCAGAAAGTATGAGACTGAGAAAAATCAAAAGGAAAAAACAGAAGTACCATGTCATTGTGGCTACTTATTTAATTATAATAACAAGAACAACATACTATGATTTTGTTTCCATACTTTCTTTGCTAGCAAAATTTCAATCTTCCCAAAACCTACCATGGAAAACATCAGATCCCTCTGTAGCTTCCTTCTCCAGTGAAACATTTACTATAGTGTTAGCACATGCCGGGACATGTTTTGGAGGCAGGCCTGCTTACGGACTGTGCTTCACTGCCTGACAATTAATTGCATTATGAATCAGAGTTCCAATGAAGATTAGTTGTTATGTCTCAATGCAACTGTACTGGGAAAGAGAGACAACCAAAAGGATGGGGAATTTGGACAGCCCTGAACTTGTTCATCAGACATACAGGGTCAGAAGGTACATGGTCAGAAGAAAAAGGGTCAGAAATCACAGGATACTTTGGTGGGTCTTTTAGAGTGATCCTGTTATCTCAAACGAATCTTTGAAGTCTCTGAAGGTTGAATATTGAGAAGCAGAAGGGAAGTAGACAGACTAGATAAAAGAAGATATCAGAGTACATTAAACTGAGTAAGTATATAAAATACTTGCAGTTGCTTGCCTGCAATTCCTAACATGACATTTAAATCTACTGCAAACTGTTCCCACAGTTTGCAACAAGAATAGGGCAGTAACATAACATCCAGAAGTACAAACCTTTAAAAATCTTTAAAATCTTTTAAAATTATCTAAATTCAGCCAGAAATCTTCCAAGGATGAAGACAAGGCTATTGGTACATCAAGCTTTTTATTAAACAAGATATGCATCAAGAATGGAATCTTTCACTGTTTAGGGTGTTTCCTTTGCTCTTTTCCCAAATTAGAGCCAAAATGCACAGTCTCAAAATAAAAACTAGTTGGATGAACAATTTTAAGACTTGCTATCACTCCAGAATTTTTACAGCAAAGAGACAATGCAGTAAATATTCATGTCCTGAGAAACTGTTAAAATGGATATATGAAATATCAGAAAGTGCAATGAATAATTACTAGAGAATTACCGTTATATTCTATAGTAATATTCGTTTACACTCTTCAATCACCAGACACCCTTAAAATGTGACAAGTATTGACATAACAAGATTCCAATTTGCAAACAAGTTTATAAATGTCTCCTATGTCAGTGGGCTTTGGCTTCAACAGACATATCTGCTCAAATTAATTTTCAACGTTGCAGTATTGCAAACATTTAAAAATATCAACATCCAGTAAAACCCTCAGAATTAGATACTGAAGCAAGGCCTTTCTTTTTGAGAGCAGGGTAAGTACTTAACAAAAATTCAGTATTTGCAAAAATTCCGTATCTTAGCCTTGTAAAAGAAAAATTCAGTTCAGTGGTTGAATGACATTGAGTGAATTTAAAAGTAAAAATGAACACTCTCATTCATGCTTGTAGCATATATTTCAGCTTCCATTTTATGCTCTTTTAGCTTTCTTAGTGACCTATTAACTTCCTGCATCGTCTTTATCAATTATCATTCCACAACTGAGCTCTAATTATTCATTAAATGGAAAATATTTTGGACACTGCATTGCCACATTTTCATGACACATTGAATCTCAGTTTGTTTGCTTTTCTTCCTTAGCTGTTCTGTCATTACTCAGTCAAAAATTTAATCCTGATCAAGCCTGATCAAAACAATTTCACATACAAATTGCACTAATCAGTTAATGCCAATTTTCTTTGCTTTTCTGTCTGATTATTGTAGTTAACCACAATACATTACAATTTTTTCCTTTTAGAACAACTGGGGACAGATAAACAACTCACAGGAGCCTTTCCAAGTGAACCCAGAAGACGTGTTTCTCAGAAAGAATTTATGAACAGCTTAAGCTCACCCTGTTCTTACAAAATAAGGAGGAATGTTGCCAAGCTACTAACACCCCAGGATCATGGATGCAGACAAAACAAGACATTACATGCTTACAAAGCTGGCCTAAGACAGGAAAGATGTAGCTTTTTAGCCTGAGACATTCAGGTAACTATCATTTTCACATTTTGTACATTACTATAGAATGAACGCTAAATGACAGCAGCTTCCTTTCAAAACTGATGTCATGCAACCAGTAAGAAAAAAAAAAAAAGAATGCACAAGTAGTATTTTGAGTATTTTTACTTCTTTTCAAAAGTTTGGGGGAAGATAAGTCCCCAGAACATGCATGCCTGTAAACTGGCTGAAAAAGAGGCAGGAAAGCAGTGCTTTGTCATTACAAAGAGTAAACCACCTATTAGGGAACAACAGAGGTCACTTAAAGGTTATTTTCTGCTATTTGCTGTATTTCTATTTTAAAGCTTCACAGACATTTGAGCACAAAAAAAGCTTCTTACAATCACACTGCATTCAAAAATTCTAAAAGTGAGTGTGCTTGCCTTTTAAGGAGAAACCTCAAAATACTGCAACATAGGAAATTTTACACTCCAACAAACCATTCATGTAGCTCTGACTTCTGACTTCATAAATATCTTCTTAAAATCTACCAATCCTATGACTGCATAAAACAACTATCATAATTTGAGCAAAAGTTTTGAATTTCAAATGAAACTGCTGTCCCATGAGAGCCAGATTAAACATCCAGGTAAGCATTGATTTAAATGAAAAATTACACTGGATCTCCATCATGGCATTCAACTTGATCTGAACTCAGAACATTTCTGGACTCATTTATCCTTGCAGAAAATCACAGTGTTTCGCACTGTGATTAACACTCTGATATGGCAAACAAGCATACTATGTAACATCTGAGGAAATAAACGTTAAAGTGAAAGAAATTGAAAGGCATAATTTCCCAAGGCAAGCTGTTTTGTTCATTCACTGATTACTGTGCTTTTTAAAAGCTAACAGTCTGCCACAGTATAGAACAATTTTTGTCAGAGTTGCTTTCCTCTGTGAAATTGAGGCACTTGTCTCTTTTATCCTATTGACAAGTTTTTCTTCTAATACAGTGGTAGTTCAAACATGATGTACATCCACTGAACTACTGAGCATATTATGAACAAACCTCAGATTATTACGTGTTTACCTTTGCATCAGGTTGCAATACACAAATAAGCAAACAGTTTAATCATTTAAAATGGGTATACTTTCTTTCAGGTTCAAGTATCAGAGTGCTCGTTATGCTGCTGCTAATCACCTCTCACCAATGAACCATTGTTTTATTGCCCTCAAAGAAGAGCAATGAGCTGGTGAAAGGTCTAGAGCACAAGCTTTATAAGCAGCAGCTTAGGGAGATGGGGTTGTTTAGCCTGGAGACAAGGAGGCTCAGGGGACGGAGGTTGGTCTCTTCTGCCAGCTAACAAGTGACAGGAGGAGAGGAAATGGAATCACGTAGCCCTAAGGGAGCTTCAGGAAAAAAATCTCTTAACTGAAAAAGTCCAGAGGGGTGGTTGAGTCAAAATCCTTCGAGGTATTTAAAAGTCATGAGGATATGGCACATGATGGCATAGTTTAATGCAGGATTTTTCTACGCTGGGTTAATTGTCAGACTTGACGATCTTAGGGATATTTTAATCTTTTTAAATTATTCTATAATCCTAATATAATATGTATTGTTATCTCACTTTCAAATTATGAGTGTGTTTCACTCATTATAGCTTATCATGATATATAAGGAACAATTTTGCTGAAAACAGAGTCTTGCATCACATTCTATATGGAAAATATTAAAAAAATAATCTCTTTTTAACAACAAATCTGACAACTTGGAAGTTTTTCATGAGTTCTGCTGCTGCTGTTTTTGTCACTCAGTAAATTCAGTACACTCATGGATATTCACCGTATTGAATGTAGCATTTTTGAAGAAAAAATGTTAATACTTGGCATATAGATTTACACAGTAACATGGAAGACTCAAACACCCAGTGATTTTTCAGCATGTCTTAGAAGAACCTACATAGATATCAAAAGTGAAAAATTACTAAATGACCGTGTCCTGAACACAAGGCAGATTCTATGCTGCATTGTCCTGGGGCTGGGTTCCACATATTATGGTAAAGTAACTCTGGGAACAAGATTTGTAAGATCAATTTTAAGAATACAGTAGTTCTGTGGTAAATTAATACTATTTTTTCTGAATAGGAACAGAATTTCTGGGTTTGTTCAACATTCATTTTTATACAGTTTTAAAGCCTGAAATAGTGTGGAGAGGAAAAAGCAAGGTGAGGAGACATTTATTTCTAGCTATACTACTAAGTCTTTGGTCATTTGCATGCCCTGAGTGGGAGCAATACCTTTCGAAGCACTGTAATGCAGAAAATTGTGGTTTGATATCAGCTGGGTTTTTTTAGCTCCTACAGAATGAAAACAGAGCAGCAAGAGTATGGACATAGTAGTAAAGCTGAAAAGATGAAATTATATTATACTTTCTAAGTATTAATTATTGCCTTCACCATCTGCATTATAAGGAACTGGTCGTGAAAAACTGGATCTTGACTTGGACATAACAGACCACATATGCCAAACAACCTGAGGCATTCTAACGGAATGAATTTGTCCATTACATATTGGAACTTTACTTTTTAATACACTTTTGAGTAAGAAAGGGGAGAAAAAAAGACAATAAGAAAACAATGCTTGGAAGAGCTTGCAAAACATGGCATAAGCCATAGAGAAAAAAAAATCCAAATTTGAAGTAGTTTCATAAAAAATCCTTCCTTTCTGTCTCGGTTTAGAGACAAATTTTCGGAGAAAAATGCTCTGGAATTAGTGTTTTCTCTAAAGAGAAGGGCTGCAGTAATGCTGTTGGGGAATGGGAGAAATGAAAACCAGTGGGTGAAAGTGAAAAAAAAACCCAACTGTTTATAAAAAAAAAACAACAAACAAACAAACAAAAAAAACCACCAAAAAAAGTGCCCACAAGGCACGGAAGAAAAAAAGACTGAAGAACTGTTATATATTTAACTTCCAAAACCTTACCCCACCCACCGCCTGGCCGTGCGGCCGGGAGGACAAAAATGGCAGTTGGGCCCTTTGTCTCCAGGAAGGGAAAGGAGTTCACGCAGCAGCTCGGGCAAAACAGATGGGAACCTGCTGGACTTCTGGTGCTGGTCTCGTCCTCGCAGCAGGCGAAGCTGGTGGGTTTTGGTGTCCTCTCTTTCGCTGGCTCGATTTTTGCCGGGGCTCGGACCGGCCGGAGCAGTGCCTGCAGGTTCCCCAGAGACCGCCTCGGACACTCGGACCTCTGACCGAAAAAAGCCGAAAAACAATTCAAGGAAACAAAAACAAGAAGCTGCCGCAGTCCAGGGGAAAAGTGGGGAAAGGAATAATGAAACTTGTTGCTTGAGCTAGCAGGAAAGCTAATCTGCGGAAGGCAGTGATGTAGCGATCCGCGCACAGCCGAGAGCACGCCGGACGAGGGGTTTGAATGAAACCAGCCCAAGGCTCCCTGCCCCTTTCCCGGGTCCACGTCAAAGCCACAGCACCCACTGGGCATGCACCCACGGACATAAAACAGACTATTAGGGAACAGAGCATCATCATAAAATCACTTCAAGACACTCCTTTTTTTCCCCCCCTTTTTTTTTTTTCTTTTTTTTTTTTTTTTTTTGTGATTTATGTGTACATACACCAAATATATATTACACATTCTCGAGGGCAAAATATTGTTACTTAAATTATATTCATATGATTCCCTGATTAAAAAAAAATCAATTTGCAAGATCAATTTTTCTTAAACAAGTTCATCATACTCTGGAGCAATGAACTAATCAATAGGGAATGTTTTTCAGACGCTTTGCAGCCATCCCACTTTAGTAATTGGCAGAATTTTATATCGACAGGTGATAGGATGGTTTGAAGGAATTGATTTGTTAGCCTGTAGTGCTACAAGTCAACGCCGCAACAATAAAGATATATCCCTAGAGTGCCAGAGTGTGGAAATCAAACAGGAGGTAAGTTGTTACATTATGCATTTGACCCTGGAGGTAATTCAAGATTGCAAGTTTTGTGGTTGTATTCAAAGCCACAGAAAGGAAAGAGGAAAGGGAACCAGTACCACACAACTTAGTAGTGATTTTTTAATTGAAGAAAACAATAGTGCATGGCACCAGCTAACTGTTTATGTTAGATGTTTGAATTAAAAAACTATTTTAAAAGTTTGTTAAACGGTGGTATGCATCAGTAAGATTGTCAGTTTTGGTCAGTAGTTCCTGACAGAAACAGGAATGGCGTAACAAATTATGAATAAGATGGCTAGAGTGAGTGAAAGGATTTCTATCTCACAGCATAGACAGGAAAAATTATTTGCCTTGTTATGATTCTTGAACAGCTTCACCCCATATTTCCACAACCGACCAAGTCAGTAAGATATCATAATATATAAAATACAGCTACTGAAATCAAGGCTGCTTCATTATGAAGAGGACTTTCAGCTGTGTTCTCAGGTCACATTGTTGGATGCATTCCGCAGAAGCATGCCAGAGCACAGAATTCATTCACAATGCCAAAAGAAAAATTTAAGATCTGCATTCATGTCTGCTAATGGCCAAAGATTTGAGCTCAATTAAACAACTGAGTTGGCTACAAGAGGAGAAAAGCATTGGCTCTGCATTTCTAAATGTCTCAGATTTGCAAAGAAGCAATTAAAGAGGACTTTTTAGCAACAGGGTCAGTCATCAGTCTCAGGGAAGTTAATAAAAACATTGACATTCACAAGTGCAGGACCGAGTGGTGTTCTCCAAACTCAAGTACATACTCCAGTAAGTCAGGTGGGGTTTTCACACCTTGGGGACAGCCACAAGCACAGTGAATGCTACACAGCACAAAGCTCTAGCGCTGTCACACACGTAGACATTTGATGCTGCCATTGTGCACCATCTGCCTCATCAAAACAAAACCAGATAGCAAAAATGCCTTCTTTTGCCTTTTAGTTCACTGGCTCAAACCTGCTCTACTCAAAGAATCTCTAACGTTGGTACAGCTTGTGTAGTGGAATATGTGGACAGTCAATTATTGCACCTCTAGGTTGTTTTTTTAGGCCAATTGGGACCTCCTTCTTCTGGAGCAGGCAAGAATGGAAAGCTCCCTACTATGAAAATCCCTCAGCAATACCACTATGTAAGTTCAGAATAGTATTAGCTAGGTAACATCTGTTAGGCAGTGCAGTTACTAAACATTCATCTAAATGAAAAGCTTTGCTCATCTTGCATAATGTTTCTTCTGACAAAATTCAAGCGGCATCTCAGTCTGACACAGCCAGCATAAGGAATATGTTTTGAACAACCCTATCTTCATTTTATATTCTCTGAAAACTGTGTGTTCCCAAAGTTCTTGGGACTGCTGTTTGTATCATGTCCTATGTCGCCTTTTTGACCATGCTTCTCAGTTTGAAATTGAAATCTGTAGATGAGCTAGTTTTAGAGTAATTTTTGCTATCATAAAGTGGATTGAACAAAATCCACCATGAAAAACTCCATGCACAAAGTCTCTTTGATTTCATGTGATACAGTAAAAAGAACCATTTACTCTCTTTTTATCACATATTGGATGATAAACATACAAATCGTTTTATATCAGCCTTTAAATTTGATTTTTACATATATTTACCTAAATTTGCCAGATCACTTCACATTCCCACCTCTGCATTTAGCTGGGATTGTGCTTAAATGGAAAACCTGAATATAGTAATTTGTCTTTCAAATACAATTTTCAAAGTTGTAGGAGCTAATTTAGTGCAGCAGAGTCTGTGACATTCAAGCCCAACCACAAAAATATTACCTGAATTCATTCCTGAAGGAGCTAAAACTTCTGTAGATTTCATAGGAAAATGGTCAATCTTTGCAGCACTATGTACATTCATGCTACTATATTGAATAGATATATATATTATATAGAAAAAGATTTTGAAAATAAGACAGAAATTGGTCATTAATATTACACTTCATTGATAGCAGATAAACAAAAATTAGCATTTTTGCTTTTGACATGAGCCGTTGAGCATTTGGCATATCAGTATGGAAATGCAATGCAAGGAG
>VXBI01009655.1:140510-143384 GCA_013397375.1 Toxostoma redivivum
CTCAGCTTCCTAACATTTTGAACTACCATTATATCACTGGGAAGAATTCCGTTTCATAAGCAGTGAAATAAGCTGAAGGTGCTCAAAAATGTCTTGCAATTGCTTGCCTGTCATTTTTCTCACTTTACTCCCAAGAAGATAATTTATGATTCCTGAATTAGTAGGACCTCTTCTATATTCTTTCAGATACTAGAAATTGGACCAGTTTCTTCTGATGTGAAGAGGAGTTGAATAGGACTTCAAGAGGAATGGAAGTAAGTGACCTTTGAATGTTGCGGCGTGGAGCAGTGGAGCGGCACCGGCAGGAAGGAGCCGGTGGGTGCAGGGCGAGTGCTGGTGCCACAGCCTTCCAGAGAAGCATCTTTTGAAAGACATCCTGGTGATAACAGGCACGTTCTCCCTCCCAGGCAGAGAGTGATTTCAGCTCTTTTGTGAGATCCCCACTTTGGCTGACGCTGGAGTGTTGGAGTCTTAAGACATCCCTTTGGGAGTCCAGAGTTGCTGAGACCCTGGTCAGGNACCTCGGGCACATGAACTGCCAGACAAGAACTTTTACACATCTCGGGGAAAAAACCAAAACAGATTCCAAGACTGGAGGAAGGGACGGGACCTGTGTGTGGTGATCCAAGGCAAAGTTTATCCCTTCCTAGAGGGGTCCAGGGACGAACGGGCTCAAAGGGACTGAGGGAGCAGGGTTGATATAGGAGAGCCAGGGAATGGGGTAGAGCATCTAACCAATCATCTGAGGGTGCAGGGGCGGTACAAAGGGGGAAGGGCCAATAGGATACAAACAATTTACATGAAACAGAGGCATGCCGGGAGTAACCTTATTGTAACCATTCTGGGAGGGAGTGCCTAAGGGCATTCCCTCCAGGGGAGAGACACAGACTCTTTTACTGTTAGGCTTTCGGCCTCCACATTTGGGCTCTACTGAAATCCCACTCTGAGCTACAAGAACATTGCTGATGATTGATTGACTATAATTCTCACAGCCTTTTTTTAATCATCAATAGTTGAAAATAGTTACAATCAACCTTTGTGTGATCTAGTGAAACAGAAATATGTGAAAGTGTTTGCAATGATAGTGAAGAGAAGACACATCCTGCTAGGAAAATGTTCCATTTAAAAGGTGTTTGGTGTTATTTATTTTTGATTCAGAAAAAATACCCTAAACCAAGCCAAAAGTAACTTTCTCTTAATATATTCTGTGAACTAACTAACAAGCAAGAAAGGATGAACTACGATTTTTCTTCATTCAGTGAAATGAGTTTGGCATGGTTTCTGTGCTACTTGTAGATAACTGCCAACAAAAAGAATTGTCTTAAAGTAAATTTGCGCTCACAATAAGAGCAATCCCACACAAAGCAGACACCAAAACTAAAATACAGATGAGAGTTCACTGAAGTGAAGCCACCAGCAATTAATGTCCAGATCACAAAACAAAAAACAGTTTAAAATCAGTAAGCTGCCCAGCTTAATGAATAAATCCCCTCCAAGAAGAGTTATCATAGAGGAATGTGAATGACTAAAAAGCAGTGAGGCATTCAGCATTAGTCTGATTGTAACAGTAAATGTCACAAATTTATGAACAATCTCATGCAATTAAGTTTTCCAAAACAGCAAGACCATATTCATGAAATAGCAGTTCTATATGTCATATTTGAGCTATAAATATTAATATTTCTATAATAATTCTAATTCAAATATGCAAATATCTCTCTCTGTGAGAGCAGAAACTAAAACTCAAGTCTTTCACTCCATATACTATACACTATACTTGGTCCGATGTAGAAAGGTGAAAAGCAGAGAAAGAGGGAGAGGAAGAGATGGTCATTAATATACTGTGTGTGAAGTCCAATTGCATGGGTTTGCTTCAGATGGGTGAATATCATGCATACTTGACCAGCTTCTACAGGAGATGGTTCTTAGGGAGAAAGGTGGTGGAAACTGAAGTAGTTTTAATTTGAATTCTGTATAAAACTCAGGCACTGATCAACTCTGCACTAACAAGAGAAAACCTTTTTTGGCACATCTCTAGGGGCTAAGAACTTCACTACCAAAAAATAGAGTTACTAAACAGTTATGCATGGAATTGTGAATCCCACTTTTTGTTCTGATGCCTAGCTCTGCTTACATTCCTTCACAGGTACTGAAGATCTTTCTGAGAAAGCCAACCAGCAGAGGACTTGAATCCAGGTGTGCCAAACAATTGTCAACCACTGGCTCAACTTTCCTGATTTTAGGAGGGCCAAAGACCCTATTTTAGCCATAGCCCTATTTTAGTCCTAGATAAAGTAGTAGCACAGAAATGGGGGCACCTTCTAGAATGCTGAGTTTAATGCACACATTTAAGGAAGGAGCTTATTCAAGCTGGTGTCAAAAGCTGAGATTCAAACCACTTTTTTTTCCACTATTTTTCTCTTTGAAAGAGCATAAAATGCTTCAACCTTAGTTTCAACCCTAGTTTTCCGATCTTTAGAAGAAAGTTAGAAATCTCTTTAAGAACCCTAAGAATTGCCATTATTTATAAAATATTTGAAGGTCCATTGGGGCTTGAATAACATTTTTTTCTTTCATTTCCTTTCTGTAGAATTTTTTTCCCATTGTTATGCTAAGGACTTGTGGCTACAACTTAGTAATAGTTGTCTCTGGCAGGAGGGTGAGGGGAGGGGGTATGGACAAAGGGAATCCGAAAAAGGAAGAGGGATGGGGCCAGAGGGGGGGATAGTTCTCTGGCAGGCTAGCACGTGGAGGGGAGAAAAAAAAAGACAGCCAGGGATCCGGGTCTGGCATCTCCTTCCCCCACAAGCTTCAACGCCGGACACCACGTTCCCTGCTGTTTGGACCNAGCTTCAACGCCGGACACCACGTTCC